>JAEAOA010000207.1:997500-1260933 GCA_016746295.1 Potamilus streckersoni
AAAACAGCATTTTCGTAAGTTGGAACAATGGCCTGTAATCTTCTGTTCAGCTGTTCGTACTTGTTTTAGAGGCTTCCAGTTAATTCACACCAGATAGTAAGTAGCATCTCTATGACATCCTTTTCATCCTTTTCTTCACATCCTTTTCTTCTTTCATCCTTTCGTCCTTTTCTTTCGATATCTATAGCCAGGAACCAATAGCATAACCTTTCCTTTCTGTGACTTAGTTTTCTCCATGGTAATTTTTTTAAATGCAATGCTTAATGAGCCTATATACAAAATATTTTTACAACTGTAATCAAATTATTTATTTTTATTTGTAAAACAGTCCTATTTATGTGGCGCTTTTTTTGTCTTGCACTCTTTTGTCATTTGTTCTTTTGTCAGCAATAATTGCCATATGGGATATTGTCCTGGAGATACTGTCTTATCTTGGCACTCTTCTGTTGGTGCTCTTTTAACATTCGCTCTTTTTTCAGCACTTTTGTCGGCGCTCTTTTGTCGGGTCACCCTTTCAGGCTGAGTCCAACAGTAAAGAACATAAATCCTGTGCTGCCATTGCAGAATGTGCCAGTTGATCAGGGTCTGTGTTCATTCTAAAGATTATTCCTAATAATCTGCATAGACCCAGATCTGCCAGTGCGTTATGCAATGGTAGATATGTGTCTGACCAGTTTGCAGTTGAATTTGACTTGTAATCAAGTAAATATGGTAGGTGCAACCACTATGATGGGTAGTAAGTCTAATTAAAATAACATCTCTACTATTGTACATGCAGATCTGACAGCGACCACTTAGGGGTCTTGTTCTGTTATCATAATTGCTAATTTTATCAGCCAATCAGATGAAGCCATATATATTTTTATTTGAGAGACTGAGCAATGTGACTGAAGATCATCAATGTGTTCCAAATGATTTGATTCACTTTTAGATTTTTGAAAGTCTCATTTCCATTGGCTAATTCAAAGGTCAGCAAAACATGATCCCTAAACAGTCACTGTCAGTTCTTTCCCTAGGATTTTAATCAGATTGGATGGATAGTTATTTTCCTTTCTGTTTACCTTTTGCTAGAAGTTAAAAAGAAATTGACTTAAATTACCATATTTCTCAAAAGATAATCCCATGTGTAATTGTTAGTCCAGTCTCATCTTTTATAAAAATGTTAAGCTAATAATTCCATGTCTAACAATAGGCATACTCCTACTTTTCATTATATTTATCCAGACTTGTCACTAGAGATAATGTAATGATTAAATCTATGTAAACAATAAACTGGTTCCTTTGGCTGCATATTATTGTTCTTATAAAATCATTATAATACAGATCATGCTTCTATATACTGCTTACTTCTATACAATGAACAAAATGCTTGGTCCCAACTGTACCAGTAATGAATACTGTCAGCTAGTGATTATTATTAATAGGTTTTAACAATTATTATCTGCATTTAATGAGTACTATCAGTTTGTAATGAGTTTTACCAGCCTGTAATGAGTACTACCAGCTTGTCATTATAAATTGGCCAGATTGTAAAGAATAATGTCATTTTATAATTAATACTGCCAATATGTAATAAGCACTGCCAGATTGTAATGAGAACTATTATACTCTGGCTGTTCTTAACATATTGCAAGCTTTGTATCCATCTCAGTTGCCAGATGCCTTTTTCTTTCTCACAAACATGAGCAGTCACCAATGTATTCAATTTAATTTCAATATTTTTTAATGATCTTAGGAGCAATATAACTGTGTCACAAGCTGAGGCAGTCACTGTTAATAAATACCACATTGTGCTGCATCAAGAAGGATCTTTGTTTATTGGAATTTGCTGCAGTGCATACAATCACTGGATGTTTTCAAATGCATTTCATTAGGTATGATTAAAGTGATTTTTCCTGCCAACATGAATTATCTTTGCAGATAATGACTCATTATGCTCAATATAGTTTATTGTAAGTAATTTAATAATTTTTTTTCCACTTATCCAGTACATTACAATAATTAACATTAGATAGCACTACACTGAATCAGCTCCTATCAGGAAGTCTGTTTTTTTAAAATGTTTATGACAGGTTTCCATTTTCATTAATAATTAATTAATTCATGTAGTTTATTGCCCCAAATTAAAACTTAAATTTTAATATCAAATTTCAACTGCCATTTTAGCAGAACTAATTCATTCTTAAAATGGCCAACTCAAAGAATAAAATAAATGCTACTGACTGATGAGGGAATTCTTTTTTAAAAGGCAAATTATTTTTTAAAAAAAAGGTAAATACACAGATCCTACACTACAATAAATTATAGTTTATTAGAAGTATTTAAAGGCATCATTAAAAAAAAAAGAATTAGAAAAGCCTTGCAAAATTAGGACATTTCATATAAGTTAACTATTGTTGCTATATTTAATAGTTATTATTCACTATTGGCATGTACCTAACCATGCATTCAATTTCCTTTCAGAGCATTACTGCCACATGTTATTTTCTCTTAAGGAAAGATTGGAAAAAGAAGAACATTGATATTGTCAATATCAGGATTTTAATCCTGAAGCTTTATGGGAATACATTTGAAACTATGAAACACTGGATATTTGAAAACTTTACAAGTTAGCTACTCTTATAATTTTAAAATTTTACAATAATAATAATAATAATAATAATAATAATAATAATAATAATAATAATAATAATAATACCAACAACAACAACAATAATAATATAATAATAATAAAATAATAATAATAATAATTTAATAATACCAACAACAACAACAATAATAATAATATAATAATAATAAAATAATAATAATAATTTTATTATTATTATTATTATTATTATTATTATTATTATTATTATTATTATTAGTGTCAACAATAACTCAGAGGGGAAAAAAGATGCTATTTTGATCATGAGATACTTGTTAGATGGGCTTTTTTCAATTTTCAAGTTCCTTTTTTGAAGTATAGTTAACATGCATATTTTAAATTGCAGGAAAAAAAAAACATTTACATAAATTGGTAATTTTTACAATTTTAAATTGGAAATTTAATTGGATTGCCTATGACTATACTTGGCAAACATGTTGTCATTTAATTCCAAGTGTTAAAAATACTTTACACAGTTTTATTGAATAGTTTTCTTTATGCTACTTATTGTGCGCACACAACACTGTCACTCAGATGATTCCAGTCCACATATGTATATAGAAAAAAGGATATTATAAATTCTAAATGTTTTTATGAAGAAGGAATTTCTAAATTTCAAAGCTCGAAAATTTCATTGTTCGAAAATGAAATCTTATTGTTTTATTCAGAAGTTTATAAACATATATTCCAAAAATCTTGATAAAGCTACGTATACGTACTCTAGAATACTAACTGAAACCGCAAATACTTTGGGGGCTTTTTTTATAGTGAGTGTCCACTCTACCCCGAATCTGGTTGTATAACTGTTTTGAAATGCATGACCTATTTTTCAGTGTAAAAGGTTATTTCACACTGACTGGCCCGAATAGCCGCATAAGATTTGATAACCTCATTAGGCTACTGTAGGAACCTGAAATGTGGCGGGCTGCAAATTATTTATCCACTAATAGCATTATTATTTATTAATTGCTTATGTTATACCTTACCTGCTTTGGTCACAATAACAAGACAAGGAAAAATTACACAAAAAGAAAACAAAAACTGCATGTTAACAGGATAAATGCCTACGATAATACGTAAATGCAATTAGATTGAAAAAGATAAACAATTTACGACGACATATTTGGTAACCAACCACGCGCACTTGATATTAATCGAGACTGTACTGCATACATGTTTGAGAACAATATTATGGTTCGCAGACCAGTCAGGCAGTGTCTGGTCGCATTTACTTCTCGTCTAAAACTCCGGCTATTTGTGTGTTGGTTTTCTTTTCTAAATTAACGAAACTCCAGACATGTCATATACCTGTAATATATCTCAGTGTGAGAAACTAAAAAAAAACATCAGATTTAAAACCATTTCATATTAAGTTTAATTTCTCAAAGAATAATTCATTTCTTATGCGAAGATTCTTTTTTTTTTTTTTTACAACAGTTTATTTCCCACAAAGGTCACCGGCCATACTCCAACATTTTTCTGTTTACATCAGATTTACATTACATGATTAAAAATAGTCATAATCGCTCAAAAGGAGCACAAAAAATATCATGTGTAAAGAAGAATTAATTTGATTACTCGAAAAAGACGTATACAACGCTCTTACTTTCCCTTAGCTACGATTTCCTACCTATGGATGACTCCGACCAGAACTGACGTATGTTTATTCCCACAAGACAAAGTACATGCTTCGTGTTGTCGAAAAATAAAACATTATAAATTATATATAGGGAACATTTAGATGAAACTACTGAAAAATAATTTACTGTTCAGCCTTATATCAATATGCGTGCGCGACGCAATAGATCGTGTCGCTTTCAAAACTTCCATTGTTTCAGTTTATTTTGAAAATTCCCGTTAAAAAGGAACGAACGTTGGCTTCCCTATGTCGGATGACTTTATTAATTTTATAAAAAAAGAAATCAGAACACTTAAAAGAATCCAACGGAATCAAACTTGGCTTACTTATATCGGCCGACTACATAAGAAAAAAATATGCACACCTGAAAGATACCAAGGTCAGTTTCTAGGGTTGGATTGCTTTGTAATAAAATAACCTTTGTATTTGATATCCTGTCGGCAAGTTTAAGCAAAGAGATTATTGCTCGCTGCCAGTTGTGTTTATCAATCACCGGGTTTATATTTTGTTTTCTATATGTAATCATAACTGATGTTTGCAAGAAAATAGTATACATAACAATAACTTGCTTTAATTAATAACACTTTTTTAACCCATGATAGCGAAAAAATATCATTTGCACTCACCGTGAATGTATTTTAAAATAAAAAATTTTTATTTGCGTTATACCATCTTATAATTAACCTGGATACAATACAATCTTGGTCAATTTGCACCTTGATTTTGAAACTCCTGTTTGACAAGTCAAGTCTTTCTGAAATAAATCTCAAAATGGCCAGAACAAAGCAGACTATCACAACGAAAGGGAGTTAAAGAATCATGGACTAATAACTATAATAAAAATACAAACAATATAGAAATGTCTACAAAAATTAACAGCTAGAACAATTCACGAGAGGCGCTAAGGGGTTGTCCATAAAGAACGTTCTGTTTTCCTATATAACCCCATTCCCCTTGTCCGCATGTGGCTTACCCCACCCCCACCCCGCTGCGGACGACCCCATCTATCATTATACACTAATCTATGGTCTGGCAGTGTAATAGCTGGTGCTCTCAAAATGCAATACTCAATGACTTTATCACAATATATAGCTCAAAACATAACAAATAAACAGAAAGTTCTTTCTTTAAAAGTCTTTTTTCAAGACCTAGAACTAAAGTTGTCATCACACAGAAAGCTAAATTCGATAGACTGTCATGGTCTTACTCCACTTAAAAAAACACAGACTGTAGCTAGTCAAATAAGTTGCGAACAACTGGCATACCATCATTACTGCTTTCAGTTGCGGTAGTTTATGCAGTTGATAGAATAGAGCTAACAGATTCAGGTTCCACAGCACTGACGTCTGCCACTTCAGCATGTGTGCTCACTGCTGCATGCCTGTAAATATAGACCATGTAATCAACCTCGGAAACTAGAAGACAAACCTATGTATTAATGCCAACCGATTCATATATATTTTATGGCACAAATTGAAATTAACAAATAATTTATACTTAGGAATCACCGATAAAGGACGTCCGCAAAACATACTGGAATACACGCAGAAGGCCTAAATCGGCTGTTCAACATGGAATATCATAACAAAAAAAATACTAGCTTTACGTACGTCCGCAAGGCCCTTTACACCCCTCCCCTTTATCTGCAGTTGTCCGCATTTGAACAACCCACCTCACATCCTTGCGGACGTCCTTTATGGATGATCCCTAACTGCACGAGAGGAAAATGGTGATTTACAGGGCTGGAAAAGCAGTGAAAAGTTTAGAGAAATTCTTCTAAATAAAGCGAATAGAGACAGAAGAAGGATCTTTCTTGGAATGTGAATATAAAGAAGGAACACAAGAGACAGACACGTCAAAAACAGTAAGGGAAAGAGTACAGAGTTTTAGTTCGGTAATGATTGCAATAAAAATTATACATACCAAAGATCTACTTCATCAACCCAAACGGCTACAAAGGCTATATACTAAAACCCAGAGGGAACCAACCAATACTACAATACCATAAGGTCAAATGATAATATATGGGGAGACAGTTACAGTAAGAAAACCAGCATAAAAAATAGTCGGCTGAACTATATCTATCAGACATCCCAATGGAAATACCATTACAAGCTACCGTTGAGAAGTTTGAAGAAAAACTGAAAGTAAATGTGATCTCTTCAAGATTAGATACCATTCCTTTAACCAAAATCTTCAATAGTATACGAATATTAGAATTGAAAAGACCAAATTGGCAGACGTAAAAAGAGCCTTCTATTTATATGACTTCCTTTCAAAATCATGGTATAAGGACTGCATATACCAGAGAAAATGCAAACGATGTGGACAAACCGGCCATACTCATCGTAAATGTTCAAAAAACTCACAGACCCAACCTGAACTCAGTGAAGGCAACAAAATCATCATTAACAACAACTTGGAGAAATCAATTCCAAAACAGAGACAAGCAAAACAACATCAACAATAAAATAATTGGGCAACGACAACAACATAGTCAAAAATTGCAGCAAGAAAAAAGAAAATGAAAGGGAAACAATGAATCAGTAATAGAAACGGGTCAACCAACTAAAAGAGAAAACAACCAGGGACGAATAAGAGAACAAGAACATGCACAAGAGGGGAAACAAAATCTTCAAGTACAAATAACAACATAGATACTAACAGCAAAAATCCAGCTATCACTTTTGACAGCAACAGCAACAAAAGAACAACATCAAACAGGACAGAGGCAGAATCAACAACAAGAAAAATGAAAGATGCTTGAGAAATAGAGCTACAAAATAAAGGAGAAACCAACCAGATACAAGAATAAAAGAAAATAAAAAACTGGGGAAACATAATCAAAAAGTCCAGATAACAACAAAAACAGAGACACTAACAGCAGGAATCCTGCGAACCAATTTGACAGCAACAGCAATAAAAGAAGAAAAACAACAAACATGACAAAGGCAGAGTCAACAACGACAAAGTCAGCAGCAGCTACAACAAAGACAAGAAACAAAAAGTGCAATTATGCAATGGAAACCAGTCAGGAATATAATCAACAAGCTCAAGCACAAGAATTAAAAACTACAATAACAATATCAGTGACACAAAAAATAGGAATCCAAACAACTAATCTTACAGCAACAAAAACAACAGAACAAGAAGGGGAAACAGAAAGGGACAAAAGGAGAGAGAAAAGGAGAAAAAGAAAGAACAAGAAGAAATCAAAATGATGGAAAAATACTGCTTTGAACTTGAAGGAGACGAATACCTTGACGATTGTGAATGGAAGTAAGGGGAATATAATCATTAAAATAAACAAAGATATAATATAGCATAATCAATACATGTAGGGCAGGAGGGCCTCCATAAATTGCCTTCAGGCAGTCATGTGACATTTTCGTCTCTTTTGCGATTTTGTTATTTGACATGAGCGATACATACTACAGTATGAATGCGTACTTAAGCCGTTATCCGCTACATATACGGAGTTCGTATAGAATAAGGAATACATGATGACAATGCAAAGTTAGTTTCTTTCATCTGATTTTCAAATAAGTGTATGTTTATCACTTATTTTGTACCGTGCAGTGGGATGTGTGTCACAAATTCAACGCAAAATTATTTCCTTTCTTATTTGTATGGAATAATGGAGTAAATATGATTTACAATATTGACTAGTAATGACAAGATATCAGCTTAGGCCTATGCGCGCGCGTTTTAAAAAAAAAACTTGAAAAATAAAAACAACAATAAAATTAGCTGGTAAGAGCTTCATAAACTAAACACTAAAAATTTGCTCAACATCTCTCTCTCTCTCTCTCTCTCTCTCTCTCTCTCTCTCTCTCTCTCTCTCTCTCTCTCTCTCTCTCTCTCTCTCTCTCTCTCTCTCTCTCTCTCTCTTGTGTGTAATCGAGTGTGTATTATATGCCCCAGTGTTAAAACCTGAAGACTAAAATTAAATATATTTGTTATAATATCTCACGTACACTACCTTTAGAAAAATATAGAATTTTTGTTAAGTATTTGAAAATATATAGTATTATTTGTTAAGTTATTTTTGTTTAATAAATGAATATTGATAATTCTGATAATTCGACCGGAAGACTCATTGAGAATGTTGCTGTGCAAATGCATACATTTTTAGCATAAATATATATATATATATATATATATATATATATATATATATATATATATATATATATATATATATATATATATATATATATATATTAGAACGAGCAAGATATGTTAGTCTGTGTTTCCTCTCTTATATACGTACCTTACGAATTATGATTATTTTCTTTGAAAGAATATAAAGAGAGTTTGTTTAAATTTAGTTTTTTTTTCTCCTGAATTCTATTCTTAAAGTGTATTTCACAAAGTATCTACTTGTTGTTTGAAGAAAAAAAACTTGTTCAAACTATTCTTAAGTTGGACCAAATTGTCTTTTGAGCTGGGTCAAATTTACTGTAATTAGGCATAAATGATACAACTTTCCCATCCCCTTACCCAATTCAATCACATAGCTTGAATTCACTTTTTTCCCTGGTAAACAGATATTTTGGAAAAAGATAGAACACTTTTTTTTCCATCATCACTATTTTGGTTACATCCATATGAAACACTGTGCACCATATATGATCGACATATATATCACATAGACATTTGCGTGGGGAAATTAAACACTTAAATGGCTAGTTTGAATAGAAGGGATAAATGAACCGATTATTTACGGAGATTGCCGAATCATTTTATCATTTAAAAGAAGAGTTTTAAGTCTAATTAAACATTTTATGGTGTGCATACATAAATGCGCGTTTGCTTATGACTATAATAATATCACGCGTTTGTACAATATATGTGGCCAGTGACCTTTAAATTCGCAGACTTTTTTGAGGGTTCTCACTCTGGATGGTTTTTCAGACCATTTTCTATGCATTCCAAACATTCAACGTCTTCAAGCAGATACATTTCAATCATTCTATGTTCTTCCTCTTCCTTTTCCTTCTTTTGCCTCCATTTAGCTCCCCTTCTTTCCCTTTCTATTTCTTTTTCTTGTTCTACTACTGCTGTTTCTGTCTGATAACTTTGTTGTATTTCTGTTGTTTTTGACCCTGTTTTTGTTGTTATGGATGTTTTTGAACCCTGTGTTTGATCTTGCTGATTGTCTTTTCCTTGTTTCTTTTCTTGTACTTTTGTTTGTCCAGTTTATTGTCCTCTTGCATTTAAGTTTTTTTTTCCTTTGTTATTTCTTTTTGTCGCTGTTTTCCTTGTTGTTGTAAAATTTGCTTTTGTACTATTAGTTGTTGTTGTTGTTGTTTTCCCTTTTGCTGTTTTCAGATTTGTTCTTCTTCTTTATTTCTTCGGGATTGTTTTTGATGTTGTTGTTTTTGTTTCGTCATAGTAACTTTCTGTCTTTCTCTGCTCTCTACTTGGGTCTTTAAGTTTTTGGGTCATTTGTGTGGAGTGTGCCCTGTCTACCCACATCTGTTGCTTGTTCTATGATAGATACATCCCTTATACCATGATTTCATCAGAAAGCCATGTAGAAAAAATGCTTTATTCAACTTGTTCCTTTCTATTTCCAGTATCCTTTTTCCATAATATCTTGTAGTTAGTGGAATAGCGTTTAATCAGGATGATATCACCTTTATCTATACTGTTCCTTTTAAAGGTATCTCCAAAGGGATGTCAGATAAGTGAAGCTCTCCCGTTTGTTTTTTTTTTTGTTTTATTTTCCTCAAAATGTATGTAGATCGTTTTACTATAACCGTCTCTCCTGAAATTGTTATATATCCTTTGGATCTCAGTATATATCCTTTATACCCGCTTCAGTTGAGAGAGTATATTTTTTGTACATATTCCGGATTTAGGACTTTAAGCGCTACTATCACTGTTGTCATTCCTGGTACTCTTTCTCGTGCTATTTTCGACATATCTAGTTTTTGGGTCCCTTCTTTATACGACACATTATCTATCCTCTTTGTCTTGAAGAATTTCTCTAGTTTTTTACTTCTCTGTTTGTCTTCTCGACCGCCATTTTCTACTGTGCATCTCGTGAGTTGCCTTCACTGTTCATTTTCCTAAAGAATTTTTTCTGTAATTTGTTTTTTTTTTAGTAAGGCTCTTTATAAATTATTTGCAGTATCCATCGATTATATTCATGTCTTAGTGGAAATCGTCCAATTCACTCTAAGCCATGAGTCGGCTTTGTCCGGCCCATTTTGAGATTTAATTTAGAAAGACGTTACTTTTGAAACAGCAGGTTCAGAATCACACACCTTTCGCCGACTTTCGATTCAACAAATCTAAACGAGAATTAGGGCCTGCAACAACATATCTTTTTATCAGATTTCACAGACTGGTACTCTTGAAAATAAACAACATAGTTATTATATTAGGATAGAACGATATTCGGACTGTCTTAGACGATATTTATAGTAATTTATTCTCGCATATGTGTTGTTCAAGAGTGGATCATTCGCTTGGACTCGATATTGGAAGTACGTTTCTATTTGCTCCTTCCTAAGAATTGAATTATACAACTCTATTTAAAATTAATGACAGTTCATAGGTTTTAAAATAGTTTGACAGATTAAGTTCTTATTCGTATCGTTTACATATTAAGCCAAGAATCTGGTCTACACTCACTCATAAAAAAGAAAGAGAAACTAGAGTAATAAGTCGAATTTGAAAAGGACGGGTCCTATGCAATCATCGGTGGGCGCGGTAATAGATATACAGTCCTAGTCTTGACTTTCTTAAGCGACGACAGACGGGAGATTGGAAGTCAGTTATTGTCAAAGTAGCATGTGCTGACCTGTGTCGATTTTTTCGGGCCTCCTCCATCTTGCTCCGGCGTTCATTTTCATGTTCAGCTAACACTTTGCGCGTCAGGGAACGTCAGTTGGTTCGGTCATGTGCTGTTCTTTCCAGCTCTGATGTATTTGATGCTGTACCACTTTAGAATGTTTATTTTAAGACTCTCACTGCAGCGCTCGAGTTGTCGGCTTTGGTTTATCTAGTCATGTGTCAGGTGCCCAAAGAAGATCTGTTTCGCCAACTGCTGTCATCCAATCGGACGACATTGCCTACCAGCGAAGTCGGACCTTGATCCGTATTGCCTAGCTAATTGTTGTCGTGGTTTTATCTGATTTCAAGGTTGATACTCTTATCTTACCATTGGATCCCAGGGATAGTGCCGACGACTCGCGTATGGAATTTCTCCAACCGCCTGAGAGGGAGCAGGGAAGGGAGGGCCACTGCATTATACACCTTTGACTTGGTGAATGGGGTAACACTGTGATTGTCTAATAAGCCTTTTGAGTGACTGACTTGCTTTTGTGATTCTTGCGGAAATCTTATGAATCAAATCATCCTTGGAGATGACATTGTTTAGGTATTTGAAGCTGTCCACAATTTTCAGTTGAGAGAAGTCAGTGGTGATGATCTGCTGTGGCGCACTGGTGTTTGGAGCTGGCTGGAAAAGATTTTCCGTTTTGTCAAGGCTAATTGTGAAGATGAATATTTAGAGGCTTAGGAAAACTTGTTGAGCAGCATTTATTTTTTGTGCCATGAGGGCACAGCCATCAGCAAACAAGGCTTCCCGAATGTGAACTTCAAGCATCTTCGTTTTTGCAATCAGTCATCACAGGTCAAGGAGTGACCAGTGAAGCCTTATCTGATATAAGCTCCCTCTTGCTGAATCTGGACAGCGTGGTTGACAACGCAGGTCAAGAAAAGGTTCAAGAGAACTGGTGTCAGGACACAACCATGTTTTACACCCTTCGAGATCCCGAAGGGTTCAGATGGGTCGCCATTTGAGAGGACCTTCCATCGTGAAAAACCCGGATGATCTGGAAGAATTTGAACTGGGAGTCATACTTTGCTAGCACAGACCAGACGGCCTCACCCGTAAACTGTATCGAAGATCTTGCTGACCTCAATGAAGACGGTGTATAGTTTTTAAGTTTTGCTCAATGCATTTCTCCTGGAGCACCCAACAGTGAAGCGTACTGCGTCCAGTGAGGTCTACTTCTGATACAGTAATTAGTCACTTCAAGATGACTCTGGCAAAGATCTTTCTAGCGATGGAAAGGAGGACCCATTAGTGGTCGCAGGCATCTTTTCTACCTTTGTTCTTAAAGAGGAAAATAATATATAAAAAACGGAAGTTTTTCAGCACTCATTTCTTTTCCCAAATGCTTATGAATATATCACGGAAAGACTCGATTGCACCCGATCCCGCTATTATGCAACTTCCACTGGGATTTCATCCTTTCTCGGAGCCCTGTCTGTGTGCATCTAACGGGTAGCTTTCTAAATTTCTTCAGGTAAAGGTCGTAGATCGTGTTCCTCCGAGACTCACTTTTTGAGGATCTATTTGAGAGCTGTGCGATTGACAGAGGATACAATGTTTAACAGCCCATTGAAGTGCTCAACCCGGAGATTTCGCATTTGTTCCTAATCTTTGATAAGCGTTGGCCCATCTGCTGAGAGTATTGGGGGTGGACCATGTTCTTGAAGGGCAGTAAACAATTTTCATTGAACTGGAGAATTGTTTAGAGTGGTAAGTATCGGTGTAGTGTTGAGCTTCCTCTGCCTTTATTCTCACACCACTTTCAACTCAAACAGTTTTTTTTTCTGGGACTGTCCCTTGATGTATTTAAATTTGTCTGCCTTGGAGGTGGAACTTGGGTAATTGTGTCGTTCCACATAAGCTCTATTCTTATCCTGGATGTGCTGAGTGATATAATCGCTGTTTTCATTAAATAAGTGTTTATTCAACGTGTCTTCGATTCCAGAATGGTCTTTGCGGTTTCTTTGACGACGTTATTAAATCGGTAACCAGTTCTCAGAGCTGACTTAATCCGCGGTGCATTTCCCTTGATATTCAAGTCGAACTCTTCTTTGAATAGGTTTCGATGGTATGCATCTTTCAGTCTCTCTGTGCTAAGATAGTGCCCTGGCGACCCTAGGACGATTACTATGAGTGGGGACAATGTTTATGTTAAGAATTTATCTGACCGGTCTATGTCAAACCAACACTCGCATCTCGCATAACGCGCGTAATTCTGAATTTCTGCGGGTCCCCTTGTCTGACACTGACGTAATCTATCATATGCCACAATTTAGGCATTGGATTATTAAGGTTGTTTTGTAAGTGTCAGTTTGCGGGAATACATGAAAAGCAAACGATTGATGTTCAGCTTCCCCACACCGTATGGCCCAAGTACTCCTTTGCAGTCGCTGTTAGCTTTCCCAGCCCTGGTGTTGACGTCACCAATGATAATCAGTTTGTCGCTGGTTGACTCATAGAATTATTCCTTTGCTTCTTCCGGGTTATGCAGGGTAAAAGGCACTGGTGATAGTCGCATTGCGTGAATTATTCAGAGGGAAGTGCAGCTTCACGAGTCACTTGTTGATCGCAACTGGGATGGTGAGGATGTTCTTCATCTGACTAGTTCTCATAGCAAGCTCCAATCAATGCATCATGCTCCGGTTACAGATTTTCCCTACCAGAACCAAAGTGTATCATCTTCTAGTTTTTTTTTTCTCTTCAGAATACCCTCATGGGGAGGGGGCGTTGTTTAGCCTACTGCAGAAATGTCAATGTGATATCGAGCCAGTTCCTTTGAGATATGAAATGTCTTTCTCTCAGGTCTTGTGCTGGTGTCCCTGTCCAAAAGTATTCTGACGTTCCATGCTCCAAGAATGAGCCATTTTGTTTTATCTTTGTAATTAGTCGACCGCCTTAGGAATGATCAGATAGTATCCATAAGCTGGTCGGACGCTGTAGGGCAGGCAGTATGCAGGGAACATTTTCTAGCCCACCCCTTCGTGTGTGGGTGGACCGTGATGTCCTAAAAAGGCTTACCATTTTGGTCTGGATGCTGCCAAACTTCTTGGTTATCCTGAGTACAAAGACGAGCAACCACTAGCCACGGGTTACCTGCGTGCAGGGCTTGAAAAAGAAAGAAAGATGTCTTCTTTTTCGTTTGTTTTACTACAACTATTTCAATGTATATTTGAATATATTGCATACATCTTTAACATTTAAACATTTAACCTTTGTCATTTATCGTGCAACTTTTGAAAATTCCCGTATCATTGTCTATAGATTCAGACCTGAACGGCAATTATAGTATAACTGCGTCACTTAGTGTCACCCAAAGATCTTTACGTTATTTTTGATGTACATTACTGTATGTCTTTCTTGCCCGCTTAGTCGGGGAGTTTATATTGATTCCACTCCTGGGGTGTATTTGATTTCTTTTGTTATTTTTATTTGTTTAATGAAATGGAAAAAGACTGCTTCCCAATATTGTTACGTATATGTGATTAAATAATTGTATGTGTATAAGATTTAAAATTCTGTTTATTTTAGTTTTGTTTCATCAAATTTAATTGCAATGAATATTTGTTTTCTGATTCGGGATTCTATTTTAGTAGCGAGATATATTTTAGCACAAAGTTTGTTTATTCAAGACGAAGATGTAATACGTGAGAACTAACATTTAGTTCGTCTTACCCTGGTGACAATATAAACAGGAAGTTAAAGTGATTGGTCAGTATGATGGACATACTTTCTTCGCGTGATCACTGTTTGTAAACAACCTTTTTATGATTGGTTTTTAAGTCGGTTTATACTGGCGGACGTGACATAAAGTGTAGTAAGAGACCATATGACCAATCTCGCAAAATTTGAAGTGATCTTTTGAGGTTAAATATGCATTCTTAATATTTGTTTAGGCATAGTGATTCAAAACCTTGAAGTGACAAGGTGTATTATTCTTAATTTGTTGCCAGAATATTTTATTTTTCGTCTGATATTTGGATTAAAAAATTTATTCTCCTGGACACTCAACAAGATGACATTCTTAAAAAATATCTGAAAAATATTCATGGAAATTTATTCTGGAATTATTCGGAAACAAAGATTGTGATTCAAGTGAGGAATTGTTGATATTCATACAATGGACTACATCTGACGTCATCGCCCTCCATATTCGTACGTCGTCGGGACTCGAACCTGAATTCTTATAGGACTATTTAGTGATAGGACTTGTATTTTCATTCTTAGGATCACATTTTGGATTATATTCACAGATTGTAAGCCCTATTTACCAAATTTTGCATTGTTGTCTAGGGAAATAAATTTTTTTGTTAAAATATACAAAACTTGTTGGCTTTCACTCTTTTCTTTGTTACTGAGTACTAGCCCGTGTCACGTAACAATATACCGGTATATATATATATATATATATATATATATATATATATATATATATATATATATATATATATATATATATATATATATATATATATATATATTAACATGCACACATTCAAGTAGGTTATTAGTAAGTCCCCATTTACATTTTCTCAAATCTAAACCACAGTTGTAGCATTAATTTTAGAAGGGATTCGAATAAGTTTTCGTACTAAACCAGTTGTTGGTGAGAAACGTTTTAAACTAGTTGAAATTAACACGCAAAATGAAAATTCATGTTTTGTTAGTGAATATAAAACAGTATTACAATCTTACTATTACAATCAACAGTATTACTGATGTAAAGTCCCTGGCAAATTATTTATCTTACGGTCTAATTACCCAGGAAACATTGACATATAGTACGATTTCAAATAGAAATAGACACGCATTTATATTTAGTACGATTTCAAATATAAATACTGTATATAAGCTTTGGTAATTAGAACGATTTCAAATAGAAAAAGACACGCTTTGATATTAATAACGATTTCAAATATACCTAGATACTTATTAATATTTAGTACGATTTCAAGCATAAATAGACACGAATTGATATTTATTACGATTTTAAACATAGACACGCATTTACATTTAATACGATTTCAAATATAAATAGACACGCATTTATATTTAATAAGCTTTCAAATATAAATAGACACACATTTATATTTAATTTATTTCTATTATAAATAGACAAGCATTGACATGTTTCAAATATATAAATAGACCGAATTTAAATGATGTTATTTATTTAAGATGGTACTATTTTGCGTTTACTTTTGTCCAATAAGTGTTTGAATATTTAATGCAATTCATATAAAATTAATTTTTTTTTTCTTTCTGTAATTTTGAAGAAAAAAAAATCAGTGTGTCTAATGTTGGTGATGTTTCGCTAACTTGCTGATCTTATAATTTTTAACTTATATCCGTCTTATTTTTTAAAAAATTCCAAAACGAAATTTAAACAAAAATAGATGAGAAAACAAAACGAAACGAAAGTCATACTTGTACTTGTTTGTCTGCTGCATAAAAGTAAGAGACGTGTTTGTGCATATATATATATATATATATATATATATATATATATATATATATATATATATATATATATATATATATATATATATATATATATATATATATATATATTGGAGTTCATAATGTGAAGAAAATACTGGGCCGTCAATGTTTCCGATTACTATCTGATAAACATTTTACATGCATCTGCAGCAGAATCTATCCAAATCGTCGGACATCTGGGAAGTGGATGTTGTTTATACCCATAAGATGTGAAACTTCCAGCTTATGTTGGGTCTCTTATATCTATATTATCTTCATGGTTCATGGTTAAGAATGAAGAAAGTCACTAAATTATATGAAAGGTTTATTACCTTAAGTGAGAACTGAGATACTGGATCAATTGTTGAAAATCTACAATTAACAACAAATTCAATATGTAAATAAATTTTTTTTAGTTTTTTTTCCAGCTATTTGTACATAAAAAAAGAAATAGAACAAGAATAGAAATGCAAACCAGTCTTTGGTGATGTGCAACTGCTTTGTAGTAGAAACCAAAATATCCTTATTGATCATTTAAAATTAATTTCTGCATTGTTTCCCTTCAGTGTTGGACTGTTGAAAATTGAAAGGACATGAAACATGAGATTTGCAAATTTTAAGATTTTGCAACACACAGTGGGCTGATGGATAATATTTGTGTAATGTAAGAGATAGTCTTTTTTGGGAGATTTCATTTTCCTCGTTTACATTCTGAGATAAAAAATTAAGACTTTTGGGATAATGCGTTTAGGGATGTTAAATGGCATAACTAATGTGACGGGATAGTATTTTTTGTGGTGTAAGGGATAGTCTTTTTTTGTGAGATTTCATATTCATTTACATTTTAAACCAACACATAACGTTTGGCGCGCTCTTGGGCGTGCGTGTTGGACTGTTTGTTGTTACGTCGAATAATTTGTTCACATGTTCGTACTATCGGAAGAAATTACTGTACGTTAGATTAAAAATTGTAATAACTTCATTTCATTTGATGATGGGTTGTGTTTCCATTGTTATTATTCGTCATCAGTATATTTTTTTTAATCCGTTTTCGGTATTCGTTGACAGATAATTTCCTCTGAGTAGTTTTGCCTGCGAAGATCCTCTTTTAATTCTGTGCGTCTGCTCTTGTTTATGTTTATCGTTTACAACTATTATCGATATAATGCAAGATTAAAAAGAACATTCACTTGCACGTTTTACGTGTCAAGATTAAAATTTCAGATAATAATTTTTATTAGCTAGTTTACTATGACATATCGGCAAAAATATGGGTTCCAGATAATTTGACGAGTACTTTACACTCATTTTCTTGAATTTTATAGCTGACCATACGTTACTGCATTCTTGGAATGCTGGAAGAATTCTTCTGTAGCTACATATTTATTTATTATCAAGAATCTGTCGTCTCTTTCAATTCTTTCTCGAATAATCAGCGTTTATTCCACCTTCAATCAAATATGAAAATATATTTTAACGGTTCAATCGTGAATGTATAAATGAACCACTTAAAACTAATACTCGAACGCATTGTTGAATAGAAATTAATATAATTTAATAGAAATTAAAATACTTGAATGGAAATCAATATGTATATCAAAGAAAAAAAGGCACGGATGTAGAGACAAGATGCATCAACGTATGCCTTGGGTTAATCGGAAAGGACATTGATTGACAGGATGGGGTATAAACACGACTGCCTCATAATGTGGAATAATGTATCGACGATTTCTTCTTGAATCAACATCCTTTTTCTGTATATGAAGTGGCCCATGAAAAGAATATAATTAACCGATCATCGAGAGGACAGGCCATTGATCGAAAACATAAATATGATTAACTGATCATCATTAGGGCAAGCCCATGATCGGAAGCATACATGTGATTAACCGATCATCTTTAGGACAAGCCACTGATTCGATGCAAATGTTGTTTTACCCATCTCAATATTAAATTCTTCATGGCTTCTTTCGTCAATATTCTATAACTTGCTGTAAATGTTGGTCAAAGTCGACTAATACTATATAGATACATTTTGAACACAACTGATTAATAAAAGCAAAAATATCATAAATTAAAAGAAATTGGTAGCTAAGTCCCCATAATTCTGTTAAGTGAAAGACATATTTCTCAGTATTTGTTAAACAGACCTGTAACTTCTATTGTATATATTCTATTACCTGAAAAATATATATATTTTTTGTAAATAAATGAATTAAAAAGAAAAGTTATGACCATATAAATTAAAAATAAATCGAAACATCATTTCAGTAAATCACGACTATATTTTCTTGGAGATTCGCATATTCACCATCTCTGCCGCAGAATGTGAAAATAAACTATTAAACAGATTTTTTTTTCTCCAAAATGTCGTTGTACAGATACCGCATGACTTTTTTTCCCCTGTCAATACGATGAAATCGAACTTTGAATTACAGTGCCGACCCATAGAAAAAGTATGGACCTAAAAAGAAGTGAGGGAAAATGCTATATGCAGACTGTGACGAACATATACCATGTACTGTTCTAATGGAAACGAAATTGTTATGTAACTAATTTTCATGAAAATGTAAATTCTAGCCATAATATGGAACATCTGTTAAGAGTTTGTTTGTGGTTAATTAACTGAGCTGAATATTCACGTGCGATAAATGTGATTTCTACAACATTGCCAACACGAATTGATTATATTCACTTGTATAATCACATGTTTTCGAGGAGCACAGCGGTGAAGAATATCACTAACCTCCCCTGAATTGCTACTGCTGCTGCTGCAAGCGTTGCTGCGTAATTGGATCAAACCAATCGGCTACAATTTTACAAAAGTAGAAATATTGTCGATCTATCTTATATTTCTTGAGGATGGAAAGGGATAGGAAAGAGCAGTACTTTCACTTCATAAATTTCTTTCCATTAATTTAAGCTCAGTTTATGCAAAACATTTATTGAATAATTTTTATATAGTCTATATTACTAAATGGATCACAGCGCGAGACACGTTTCAGAGAAGTTAACAAAAGATATTGTTTGATCAATGACCCTTTCGTTCCGCATGGTTAAACTGACATTAATCCACCATTGCTGGGAATAGAGAGATGTTTGCAGAC
Organism: Potamilus streckersoni; assembly: GCA_016746295.1. NCBI lineage: Eukaryota > Metazoa > Mollusca > Bivalvia > Unionida > Unionidae > Potamilus > Potamilus streckersoni. The sequence continues at coordinate 1,017,225 of JAEAOA010000207.1, forward strand.
AATTTATGAAACGGATACAATAACTCAATATTAAGAATTGCAAGAAACAACAGAAAATAGGTAGAAGAATAGAGGAAAATCAAAAATGATTGTAAATACAGCAGTTTGGTCAAAGGAATGGTGGTTTCACTTATAGTGTTTCGTCAATATGCCGCCTGTCTCTCAGGTGAATTTTGTATACAGTATGAAACTGGGCGCAGTAGACTGTTCCAAATTTGTGTAGCATAGTGCTCGCCAAATTATGTGCATTGTTCGGAAAAAAAAGCTTAACCGTAATACTTTGAACATCATATAATCGTACGGCAATTTGGCTGCATATCGACATGTACGAGAACAATCGCCATTACCTACTGTCGATTGCACTGGGAAGGATGCACAGCTTGTGAGCAGGGGGTGGGTGGGTGTTACATCTGATTCTATAGTCTGATTCCAAACCATTATGAATTGTACCACACCTGTAGCCTCCGAAAGTATCTCATGGTTACTGTCTATCTGATAATTATTTAATCTCTTTAAACCCTACTAATTTGGAACCAAACCTTGTTAGGTCTGCACAAACGTGCTTGAGTAGGATAGTGTAGGCAGCAGGTGCAAGGTGCAGTGTTAAAGAAATGGTATTTTTAGCAGAGGGGGAAGCCTAATGTACGCTTTAAGGTGCATGGTGTGACATGGTTGATCTCGCAGGTACAGATAAATGTTGGTACATTTTTACTTTATACAAGGAGCAAGATAACGGATGAAACTACAGTGAAAATATCTGAATCATAAAAATGTATTGGAAGTAGAATATAGACTATTGAGTTGTTGTTTTGTTTTTTAAGTATATGTGAAACGTTCCAAAATAATGCAGTTGGAATTAAATTTGCTTTATATTTTGTAAAATTCATACTTATGTGATTAAAATTTGTGTGCTTTGACTACATTTCAACTAATAATTAAAATATTCAGAAATATAACAGTATTATCTTTCCTCAAATAAATCTGTGAATTCAGATAAAAATAGGAAGTGTAAAATAAAATAGTTGTTGATTCTTTTATTGTAAAGTGCATGGTTTTGATGTGGAACAATATGGGTACTATATTCACCATGTAAAATACCAGCCATTTTGATGACTATAAAAAAGGGATTAAAAAAACAAGTAAAAGGTTCTGGAAATCACAAGTGTGCTAATTTCCAAATCAGCAATATTACATACAATGGGATTATAAGTTTGTATCATTTTTATATGTTCAGCATTCTATAATTATGAACAGAAGTGTCTACAATTACCATAGAAACATGTTTTTAATTATTATTTAGACGGTATTTAGCATGCCAGCAATTTTAAAGTTAAAATATGTGCTGTAGACAGTTTTATTATTATTGTTGCTGATGTTGTAAGTATAATACAAATAATTCCTCAGTATAAGCTTAAAAGACTTGATAAACATATAAATCATTCTTGTGATCACTATAATTATTTCCAGATCTGTAAAAAAAAAATAATAAATTATTAAGAAATACTCGCACTTGTTTTGCAATATTTAATTTTATTGCATTCATCATTGATCTGGTTAAACAAAATAATGTCATCTTAATACTTCAATTATTACTTGTTACAAGTCTTTGCTCTTAAAATAAGTTGTAGAAAAAAGTGAAGATAACAAGCTTTGCAAAATTTAACAAATAATTTATTTATCTAGAATGGAAAGTGAAAAAATGAGAAAAGGGTATTGCTAATTAAATTTGAAAAAAATCCAAGAATTAATGACACTAGTCCTAATAATAAAAATTCTGAATAAAACTCAGTTATGTCTGTTATTGCCTGCAAAGTACTGATGTGTCAGCAGTCTCTTGTTGACTCACAGAAAAGTTATTCCAGGTTTGAGTTCAGTATAAATTCCAGTGAATGTCTTTATCCAAGAATTTTGTCAGAGCACTTTAGTATTTCCAGAGAAAATAATCACTTGAATTCAATAATTTGAAGAAAATAAAATTCAGCCCAACTGGTTACAAAATAATACAACTTGGAGTGCTAGATGTTAAAGCACAACTGGTGCAACCGCTCAGGTGGCCTAGTCCTTAGAGCAACCGCCTTGGATGCTGGAGATCGTGAGTTTGATCCCTGGTCAAGTCATACCAAAGACTTACAAAAATGGTACTAACAGCTGTTTTGCTTGACACTCAGCATTAAGAGGTTAATGTTAGGACTGGTTGGCCTGGTGTCAGGATAATGTGACTGGGTGGGACATCATGACACATGTCTGCGGCATTATGCCCCAGTGCTAGACATCACTATAAATTGCCGATCTGCAGACATTGTAGCGACATGACTGAAAAATTATTAAAGTTACGTTAAAAATCATAATCACATTACATCACAACTGGTACAATCCTCAGTCACAAGATAATATAGTTCTCTGCCTGACCGTAAGAAACAATTAGCATTTTTTTAAAACAACCATTACCTAATGGAAAATAAACTTCTAAAATGTTCTTTTTAGCCTTGTTTATTTACAACACAATAGCCTATAAAATTCTCTTAGGAATCTATAAAACCCTAACCCTGATCAACATATTAAAGCCTTGTTTACTTGAATAATAAGCCTGATAATAGGCTTATACACATAGAGAATAATGAAGCTATTATTAGTTGTTTACATAAATGAATTAAAAAAAGTTAATTAGGTCAAGCAGAAATGAACTCAATTTTGAACAAGGTCAAGTCCAGCATACATTGTTACCTTACAATAACATGTAATGAAATTAAAAAAATGTAAAACTAACAGTTAAATATACAGAACACTTGGTAATAATCATAATAATAATGTATATTTTACTTGATTTTTTTAAATGTAGTCAAAGCACTGACATTTTAAATTATACTGAAGTACATATTTTTTTAGAATTATTGTAAAGACATTTTTTTTCAGATGGCATTGTTTTGGAATGTGTGGCATGTCATTAAAAATATAAAGTCTATATTGTATGTACATTACATTTTTATGATTCAGAGAAATATTTTCATTGTTGTTTCATCTCCTTTGTTTTAATTTAACTGGTTACAGTTGTTGCTGTTATACATGTTGTATTGTTATAGATGTTATGACTTAACCTGTGGCAGAATCGGGGTTATGCCATTAACATTACAATGTACATTAGGCTGTTCTCTCTACTAAAATAGTTTTTCTTGAACATTGTACTTGCTGCTGACGTCTTTATTTCTTCATATTAAAAATGGATATGCAGATAGTATTTTTTTAACATTACAAGTTGATGACTTTATATTTCGAGATTAAGATGATTATTTACGCTGATTCAGCAGGATTTGGTTTGAAGTTGGTAAGATTTAAATTGATTAAATAATCATCAGCTAAATGGCGCCAAAGACCCTATAGTCCGATGCTACATCCACATTTGTTTGTACCCTCCTACTGATCTCAATAACTAAAAAGTTTAATCTGATAAAATGTGCACAGAACTAAGTCAATTGAATCATTTAGTTATAATTTCTAACCTGACTGTGACCAAAATGGCACTAATACTGGCATCCCCTTGCACCTTTCATGCTTAACAGACTTTCCATACTAACATTGTGCCGTATTCTCTACACTAAGGGCTAGTTTATTTCTGTCCTACAACATGATATAATGACGTAATTCATTATTTCAGTAAATGCTGGATAATTCTGTAAATTACCATAACGTTGTGTTTGGAATTATATTCCTTTGCATATGTGAACATATTAATGAAACATCTTGTTAAATCCACGTGAAAGGCACATTGTTTGTTGTCATTCTTTTCCTTTGCTTAATTTGACATTATAAATATAGGAAGCAGATGATACATGTATATACATCTTAAGTCACGCATTCACCCCTTTGCTGAAAATAGACTGGTCCAGGAACTGGAAATGAGTCTCAATGTCTGTCTGTTACATTAAAAACTTCCGTTAAGCATGAAACACACAGGCGATGATGGTGTTATGGCAATTCTACTCACAGTCGGGTTAGAAAATATAAATCAATGAATGAATTGACTAAGTTCTTTGCACTTTTATCAAATTAAATGTTTCCGTTATTGAAATCGGTAGGGGGGTACAAACAAATGGGGATGTAGCATCGGACTATAGGTAGAGTACAATTCATAACGGACCATAGCCAGACAAAGGTAATTTAAAAACAAGAAAGTAATTTTATTCTACATATTTCTATATATACTTTCATGTCAGAATGTAAATGGATTGGCATTGACAGCTGAATCATTTTCCAACCAACCAATCCATCTACCAATCCATCATCACAAGTAAGTAATGTGTAACAACCTGTTATGCTTCTCCATTACCAATGGCTACCTGAGCTGAGATTTCTTTTTTTATGAATACAAATAAATGGTGACAAGACAGTGTAAAAATCTCTAGCACATCAGTAAAAGCACTTGTCTTATCCATTGGTGTATTCATGATGGATCAAAATGGCAAAACATTTTACTTGTACTTTCCAGGAGTGAAATGATACACCTGTGCCTCATATCAATTTGATTCACAATAATCATTAGGATACATATCAATACACACATGAACTTGATGGTCTTTCCATCTTTGGAAGGTAGGAGGTGCCCTTTCAAGTATGTTGACTTTCTTGGTTGTACTTCCAGTATGCAGTCTACAGATAGACATATAGTTATCATATTTATGTATGCAGTTCTCATTGATGAGAAGATACCAGCAATACTTTCTAAGAGACTACTTGTTGTTTGCTGTGAGTTTTAACTCCCTTTGTTTTGTACAGTATGAATGATTTGAAAACTTATTATTACCAATTTTGTGACTCAGTTTACACTTGGAAGACATTGCAATGTTGTCTTCAAAACAAAAGAAATAATGCAGTTTCCTTGTGGAAAGAAAATCTCACTTAGAACAAATCCAGTCATGGGAATAAGGTTGAATGCCAACAAAATCAATCACATTTTGTTTCCTGCAGATGCAAAATACTGCTGCAGTCACACATACTTGTATTTGTTAGTGACAAAAGAAAACTACAATCTACACCCAATCATCTTCTACAGTTTTCTTTTAACTTGCACAAGGTGTTTACTTGAACAGTTTGAAATCTGCCCAATCACTTATTCTATGCTAAAATTTAATTTTTTTCCTTAAGCACCTTCAATCACTGGTTAAATATCTTTGCATAAAATAAAGAGAAATTCCAAATTTGTTTCCCATATACAATTTGAGGAGAGATGATGACAGGATTTTATCTTAAGGGAGATTTCTCACTTTGTGAAAGGTTGCCAAAAATAACTAATTTAAGGAGCCAATAAAAAGGGATTTTCACTTACATAATAAAATAGTACTCCATCCTCACTAAGTAACATACCCATTACAACCTTCACCCTAAGTGACATATCCATTACAGCTTCCTCCCAAAGAGATGTGTTGGGAACTTGCACCTTTCACAGTAGTTTCTATAATATTCCTTCCATGTTGACATTCAGTACTCCTTCTTTTGCATTTTGGAAGGCATGCATTTGGAGTAAAGAAGAACCCTAATAAATTTGGAGAAAAAGGTCAGAGGTTAAGGTCACTGATTAAAATGGGCGAATATGGTTTCTATGCAGTAAATCAAGTTTTACACAATAAACCTGAACCAAACTTTGTTGATGGTGTGCATTCTGGGTATGTAAGAAGCCTGTTGATGCTAGAGTCAGAGGTCAAGGTCCCTCTAACGGCAAGAAGAAAAATGGTTATTTACAGAAATTGTATACATAGAGGACTGTTAAAAACAGGACCATTCATGTTAACTCATTATCATCAGGGATATATAGCGGAGCATCAGAGATACAGTACTCAAGGTCACGATATGCACTTGTTTATTAAACAGTCGTTCTGAAAAAGCAATAATGTGCAAAAGAATCATACATTATATTTTTAACCTCTACCTTTTTAATAATCTCTCCTCTATAATGAAATTTCAGCTATTTCCTCAAAAGTAAAGGGCCAGGGTTCTGTCAATAATTTTCAATTCTAAGATGCTGCTTATTTTGTTTTCATACATTACATATTGCAATTCAGGAAAGAAATATAAAAAAAAACAAACATGTAGAGCTAAGTTTTAATAATAATGATGGAATTTTTTAATAATATGAGAAAAGGCAGATATCAAGGAAATATTTCTAGAGTGAAGTGGAATCATGTATTTCTGTATATTTGTTCAGAAACATTAATTTTTTTTTAATTATACTAGTACACCACTCCCTAACGATATGCAAGAAAATTTCAATCAATGAAAATGTCACTTATTCTGAGTGGAGGCAGTATTAATAAAAATAAAAGTTAAATGATTTTTTTTATCAATTGAAATTTATGTTCCTTTAATCATCATAAATGCAAAGTGTCTTCTTCTAATTAAACATAAAATGTGTCAATCCAAAGTAACAGCTATGTCTGCGAGCATTTCTCTGAGAACCTTATTAGGTGTCAACCATCTTTTGATAACTGACATGCAGAAGTATTTGTTGTATTGTTGCACTGAATTAAAAGCTGGCTTCCTTTGTATTATCACATTAATTATTTCTTTTGAATCAAATAAAGGAGCAGGAATAAAAGAAAAGTTAAAGAACAAGGGCATGAAAATCCTACAAACTTTAAATTTAGCGGCCCAGTTTGTATGTTGGATGAACTCACTTCATTTGATCAATCATTGTGATAATTGTCATTGTGCATGTAACCTATATTACCTTAAATAAACTAATTCATTGGTAACTGTGATCAAAGAATGCAAGACAACCAAGTGAAATGAATACTTAGTAAAATAAAGAGCTTGTTTTCACAGATACAGATCATAGTGGGTGAGCGAGTTTCACCGAATTCTCAAACTGGTACTTAAAGTTATCCTGGAGGATGATAAGAAGTTTCATTATTACTTCCAATGAATTCATGACATCAATACAGTACTAATTGAACAATACAAAAATTGAGATTTGATGCAGCCGACTGTCTCACAAAATAATTTCCACCTGTTTTTGAAAAAAAAAATCTTGTTTGTTGGTGTATCGACTGTTAGTCTAGTTCCCCGCTCCCGATTTGATATGATACATACTATTAAATAACACTCTGGGAACCAGATTCAACAAGAAAACAAAAAGCAGTGATGTAATACAGATATTTTTGTGTACAAGTGATGGTTGTTGAAACCAGTTGAGACAATCTTTTACATGTTGGACATTTTTAAAAAAATTGTTATTTCAACAGAAATGCGAACAACTTCATTAGAAAAAGCATGTTATGAAAAATAATTATCAATGTGATTATAAAATGAGCATTCAGCCCAATTCCCTAACCCCGATCCATCTCCTGTTTTCTTGATCTCTAAGTGATTTTTTAAAAACTTTGTAGGTCCCTCCATAACTCACACCTTCTCTTATAGTGCTGTCTATGTTTGTGGACCCCATTGTGTAAGTTATCGAGGGAGTGGTTTATATATTTTAAGGCAAAACTGTTGATTTGCTGGATTTTCTCCATTTTGTGCCAAAGCAGTTCACAGCTGCATTACTACATCAGTAGTGGCTGAGTGGTCTAAAGCGCTGTCCGTTACGGATCACTGCCATCTCACCTCAGTCTGCGTGAGTTCGAGTTTAGGATTCAGCTAATGTGGATATGTGAGAAAGCTTGCCAGAAGCTTCTCATGGGTCAGTGGTTCTTTCCGGTGATTTCCTGGTTTCTTCCTCCACCATTAATACTGGCCGCCATGAATAGCCTATCATGTGCTGAAAAATGGCGTTAAGCCCAACAACAACAACAATTACATCAGTAAAGGGGGCCCATGAGTGGTCTAAAGTGCTCACTGTTACGAATCACTGCCATCTCACCTCTGTCACCTCTGTCTGTGTTCGCTCAAGTCTCAGATTCGTCCAGTGTGGGTGTTTGAGAAAGCTTGCCAGTAGCTTCTCGTGAGTTGGTGTTTTTTTTCAGCGGTTTAACTAGGTTCTTCCTCCACCATTAATACTGGGCACCATGTGTGGCCTATCTTGTGTTGAAAATTGGCATTAAACCCAACAACAACTGCAACTACAACAACTACATCAGTAAAAAGAAGTTCCAGAAGTTTTCAATTGTAGTAGGACAGAGACAGTTTACAAATGTTGTACACATCATGTTTTGGGTTGTGTATTTTGTGAAAATAATGTTTGTACAAAAAAAATGAAGAGTTTTTTTTTACTAATACATTTCATGTGCAGATTGATACTGTTTGGGTGGGGTAATGTAGAAACATCATAGAGAAACAATATCTGGCAAATTTCAAAGTGTAACATCTTTCAGCAACAGATTTTAATGATTCGGAGTTTGCTTATAAGGATTTTTGTTTCGTTTATTTTTATTTGGCAGATTGGTAGCAAATTCTGCATCCAATTATTTACTGTCACTTAATTTTGGTTTGCAATTGACACTAATCAAATATCAGATTTACCCATCTTTTCAAATGTGATGCAAGTTAAAATTGATACATAAAAATGTTTTTTTTTTTAAAATGTAGTACTTTTTTAGTTTTAAATGAAATTATTTAAAATTTAAAAATACCTAATGGTTTTTGTTTCTTAAGCAAAATCATTTTCTAAATGCTTTCATATTATGATTGTAGACTTTTTACAGAGGACCTCTACATTTGGTGTATCCTGAGTAGACCAAACATTTTTCACTTAATATTTGGTGCAGAGTATACATTATGACCTTTTCACGGTATCACATGCATCAGTTATTTACAAGAATGGTAATACATGTAATTGTCACCACAATTGACACCTTGTTTCCATCATTTGGATGAGTTTATAGAGTCTGATTGAAAAAAATTTGTCAATTATATTAGTAAGAATGATTCTCACTATTGTTATGTATATTTAATTTAATTGCTTTTTAGTGAGTTATATTTTATTTTTTTTGTATTACATGTGATTGTAATGTTACGTTGTATGTTGGACTTTAAAATGTCCAAAACTGAGTTCATTTCAGCTTGACTCAAGTTGACTTTTGAAAAATTTTATTCATTGTAAACAACTAGTACATATCTAAATTATTCTCTCTGTGTATGGGAATGACCATAAGTGCTCACTGCCATCTCACCTCTGTATAGCCTATTTTGTGCTGAAAAATAATGTAAATCCCTATAACAACAACAATGCTCTATATGGCCCTAATATCAGGATCATTATTAATAGAAAAGGTAAATATGTTTATTTGATTCAAAGTTTTGGAGTTTCCTGGGTGAATTGTCAATTATATTAGTCAATTAACTAAATAATTATTATATATTATATATATATAATATAAATATATTATAAATATAAATAATAAATAATATAAATATAAATAATAAATAATGTAAATATATTATAATTATTATATTATTAATTATGATTATAATCCAAGTTATTGTTTAGTAAACATTTCATTCTAGAAGGTTATTTTCCATTAGATAATGTTTTATTGTAGAAAATGCTAGTTGTAACCTGAGGTCGAGTAGAGAACTTTATAATCTTGTAATTGTGAGGACTTGTTCATCCATGCTTTAACATCTAGCACTTTCAAGTTGTATTATATTGTGACCAGTTGGGTTGAATTTTCTCGTCTTCAGATTATTGACTTCAAGTAATTCTTTTCTCTGGAAATATAAAAGTGCTTAGATAAAATTCTTGGATAAAGACATTCACTGGAATTTATGCTGAATTCAAACCTGGATTATATTACTGTGATTCAAAAAAAATCCTTTGAAACATCAATATTATAAGCTATAAAAGACGTGTCATCGCCTTCAGTTTTGGATCTCTTTGGGACTTGAACTGAGTTTTATTCAGGACTTTAAATCATTAGGTCTTGTGTCTGTAATTCTTGGATTATTTTGGGATTTAATTCACATTACTGTACATTTCTTTTTTTTCTTCATTTTCACGTTGTATTCTAGGAAAATATTTGTTAAATTTTTACAAAGCTTGTAGTTTTTCACACTTTTCTGTTACTTGTGTTTTAAGAGAATAGTAAGAGAATAAACTCGTAACAATATTGATGATTAACTGTCATTTGGCTGTGAAAAGCAAAGTAACTTTAATGGTGCAGTTTTAATCAAAAAGAATACCAAGCCTGTTAAATGCAAAAAACTATTGCTTAAGTTTTATGTGTGTGTGTGTGTATGTGTGTGTGTGTATATATATATATATATATATATATATATATATATATATATATATATATATATATATATATATATATATATATATATATATATATATATATATATACACACACACACATAAAACTTAAGCAGTAGTTTACACTCACTGATTTTCAGACAAAACTACTTAATATTAAATCAATCAGATCTCATGGTACACAGAAATGCTTGTCAGGTATATAATCCCCAAATTGCACAATTAAACAAGTCTATATTTCTCAAAATCACTGATATTAGGTAGGTCTGATCTGAATGATGGAAGCCTGTCTAAGTTTAGAAAATATTGTCTGGTATGCTTTTTAGGGTGGACATTGTTCAAAGTTGAATATTGTCTTATATGTATGGCAAGGAGTCTCTCCTTTCTTTCATATGAAGGGCCAGTTTTATCACCATCTGTGGTAATGAGCATGAAATGTAGGATGTAAACATTTTTTTATGGCCTGCTTGAAATGAAAAATTTTAATGTAATTATAATGTTTCCACGAAAATTCTTCCACTGTATATTTACAAAAATAAAGCTAAATTTCTAATTTTACAGGGGAAAGGACCAAAACGAATGAAAGGGAAAGGTCCCAAGAGATCTGATGGGAGCTTCTCTGATAGTTCCAACAGTTTTATTCGCCAGGTAAGTCATGTTTTATATTTTGTTCTTCATCCAAGGATTAAGGTCAGCCTGGTTATTATTTTGAAAAGTTGTGGGTTGGTGTAACATGATACAAATTTTCTTGAATGGAGAGTTGTCAGAATTTTGTAGTGTTGCCTCATATCAGGTATGGTCTTATTTTAGTTGCAGTGGAAAATTCTGAAGATGTTCTGCATGCACAAAATTTAGATTGTTATGGAATTAGAAGAAAAAAAACATATTATTTCTTTGTTATTGAAAGCAAACTTTTGGGCAGGTAGGTTTTCGTCTTAAATGTGAAGGAAGTTATTTTCAAGTCTTATCTTGTAATATATGTAGTGATCATTTGCTAAAAACTAGCCTTGAATTAATAATTGCTTAAGGTGATTAAATTGGGCTTAAATTAATAATTCTTTAAACTTAAAGCAAAGTAAACCCACTCTGGAAATGGGTATAGATTGTTTAATTCTGAAATTGTAAGGCTTTCAAAGTTACCTTCTTTGAAATCAATGTTGGCTATGTTATGATTTTGTGCAGTGGTTCACCTCTTATATGGCCACTCTTCTGCAGCAGGAAGGTGGCCTTATAGGAAGGGTGTCCTGTCTAGAAGGGAATCACACATGTGAGCAAAAATTACATATAATATATGGAAGGCTTAACCACTTTCTAAATATTTAATTGTTTCATTTAAAGATCACAAAAATGTTCTAGAGAAAACTTATATCGGTGGAATTTTTAAAAAAAAAAGTAATTTCCTTTTGTGATGGAAAATGGTTTTGTCAATAAAATCAAGGTATGAACATTCGACTACAACTTTTGCTGTATGTTTAGTTTATTTTCACATTGCAGTAAAATGTATATTCGTCATGTTTGTTATGTCTTTCTGACATAAATTTCTCCAAATGTGATCTAGAGATGCTTTCTGTTTTTGCCGTGACCCTAAATTCCTTAAATTGCCATTAAAAGGACCTATAACCTCTCAGGCTTATGATTCTGTTGAGGACTCTTCACAATTATAATGAGGACTCTTTGCAACCCTACTGAGGACTCCTGGAAGCCTTAATTAGGATTGCAGCCTGAGGTTGGGAACTACTGGTTTAATTTAACTGCTTTCATTTTCCTTTTAAACTGAGAATGTCTGATCACATTTTGCACCTTTTGAACCAACTTATAAATTTTCATTGGCAGTTTGTAGTTTTTACACAAGATGCTCTGTGTTTAGAGAAGAAATGAACTTGTCACATGGTCTACTGTTTTAGTCCAGTAGTCTTTCAAGTACATTTCATAATCTTTGAGAGAAAAGTAACAACAGCTTTTTTACTTTCAAATAAATGTGAAATATTTGCCAGTAGTTTCTTGTGGGTTGGTGGTTCTTTCCAGGATTTTCCCCGGGTTCTTCCTTCATGATTTATACTGGCCACTATATATAGCCTATCTTGTGTTGAAAAAAGGCGTTAAACCCTATAACAACAACAAGATATTGCAATATTCTAAGGTTTGTTTACTAATTACTATGATGTCATTTGTATCACATCATCAGATAAGAGAGATAGAGTTGAACACTCATACTGGCCTATCTTGTGCTGAAAAATGGTGTTAAACACTACAACAACAACAACAACAACAACAACAACAATTGACAAGGTGTCACACTGAGCTGAGCAGTACTGTGCTTCTTAGCAGTTAGCTTCTGTCATCTTACAATTTTATCAGAGAGACAAAATCCTAATACAGAAGTGTGGATTATTGGATAACTTAATTCTTTGCATAAAGTTATTTTATCAGAATATTGGAACAAATGTAAATGTGCCTAATTTAGAAATCAACAAATATTTTCTGTGAGATTTTTATGTGTATGCCCATTATTTGTCTGCTTGCAAGGGGTAAATTTGAGAGTTTATGCAGAAATATGCTAGCTGCTGGTGATGTTAGAGTGGTGGGTGCTTTTGAACAGAAACCATTTGGTATCTGAGAAGATTCTGGCTGTATTAAGTGGTTGGCCACTGGTAATGGAAAGTGTTCAAGGGGTGAACACTGTATCTTATGTTTATTCCATGAATTAATCGATTGATTTCCAGGAATATGTTTATCTTTAGAAGATTGAATGGTTTTCACAGTGTGTGAGGCCATGTAAACATTGAAGAAACTCAACATATTTGCAATAAGTGACTTGTTACTTTTCTCATGAACAACATTGCTATATAAAGTTGATCTTATAGTACATACAGTACTAATTCAGTTCCCATAGTAAACCTATGAACACCAAGATATTAAAAATTCAATAACTTAAGATTTCTGAGTGCCCATGATCAAACATGTATTCATCAGAATAGATGAAACCTGGATGTCAGCTTTAGTGTACAGGAAAGGATATGAACCATGGAAATTTCTGGACCTACAAGTGTTTGAAACATGTGCTTTCAATTATGCACTTAAGAGTCAGGTGCTAATTTTAGTAATGAGTGTTCCAAACTCTTTACTATTAAAAGACTGGAGTTCATCAATAAAACGTCTCAATTTTTTTTCACTTACAACTAGGATAAGCTCTCAAAAGATTCTTTTTCCTAAAACATAACTTACATTATTAATCAATCCTGGCCAGCCAAACCCATATATACTCTATTTTAAATGTTCACCCATTTCCAGGCTGGTTCCCATTACCGTGTGTCCTATATGATGGCAGACACCTTTGTTCCCAGGGGAGATAAATCTAAGTGGAATTAAAACATTGCTTCTTTTTTAGAACACCCAATTGCACCAAGTGATGTGTGATGTAGAATGAGAAATTTTAAAATGTTGTTCTTGTACCAGGTTATGTGACAGATAAATTCAAATCATTTCCTAGCATGCTTGCATCAAAGTTTGAAGCAAGCAACAAACACATTTTTTAATAAGAAAAACCAAAACATTTCCAGGACTATGAACTACTTCATGATTGCAATGTATTATTGAATTAAAAAAAATTACTTAAATTGCAGAACTGATCAAAGTAGTGAATTTTGATTTTGTGGAAGATTTGTACACATTTCATTAAGAACTTTCTACATTGTACAGGGACTATCCAGGGGGTGGCTAGGGTAAAAAGGTTACTGTGGGGTGTCAAATTTTGCTCTGTTATTAGATTGTAGAAATTGTGTCCGAGAACATTAACAGAATATGGCATACTAATTTGCCATTTAAGAAAGTACAGGGTTCGTTTAAACTTAAATGTTTTTCTTTCACTGACCACATGCTCTTTCACTGACCACATTCAAATTGAAATAGTGTTTATTGCATCTGGCCATATAGTTATTTAATTACTTGCAAGAAAAAAACCAACTTGCTAAACACTTTTCAGAAGCTGAGAAGTGGACCTGTGTATTTATGTCAATAATTCTTTCAGTGGAATATATCCTGATGGGAACTTATGATTCTAATGCCATTTAAGATGAGTAAGTGACATAAATTAGGATTACACTTAAACACATAGTTTATTAATCCTAACATAGTTTATTTACAAACACATAGTTTATTACTCCTAACATATTTTATTTACACACATGATTTATTGCAAATATAGTTCATTACACAAATTCACATATATTTTGTTACAGATGTATTTTATTTGTCCTAAATCAAACTGGCGAGAGGCATATCATTGCATAAGTGGTACCAGGACAAAATCAAAGGTCAAGCTAGATGGCACATATCAATGTCTGAAATGCAAGTCAAGACCATATTTAAAGTTAACTGGTCAGATTAAGAGTAAAAGTTTCAGCTAATGTTTTATTCATTTTCAAAAAAGTCATTTTCATCATAAAATTTTAAAAAAGATAGCAGCAGCAGCAACAACATAACATAAAACTACTACTACTTCTGTTAATATTGCTACCTCTCTTTTATAAGTTTTGAATATTTGTCAGGTCCTCAGAAAGTTGCTTACTTTTGCATGTTTTGTCAGGAGAGAGATGTTGCTCTTGGCTGTGTAGGATGATTTTGATGTATAGAATCAACACCTATTAAAGTCACTTCGAACTGTCCAGAATGGGATATGCCACTACGGCCAAACTTGAGTTGACATGTATAAAATAAAATAGTGTATGACAATGACCACTAAATCTACAGTGTGACGGAGATTTCCATTTAATTTTATTGTTGGGTGAGGGGGCATTGTTAAAGAAAGAGTAAGATTTTTCACTCTGTTATATATGACCTTTTGCTTAATAGAAGTTGTCAGAGATGGTACATAATCTAATATATAATGCTATATTAATGCAATTGCATGCTTTTTACTGCCTGCCATAAGGTGGAAAGGATTATATTGATGACTACATATGTCCAGGCATCTGTCCATCCATCCAACTGTCCTTGATTTCTACCCAGTGACTGGAGTTCTTCACCATCGTCCATGGTTGAGATCTCAATGACTGATAAGAGGAAAACTTTTACACACAGTAACCTTTATACAAGATATCCTGACAAAACTTTCAAAATGGCTGGCATTTGAGTTAAGAAAAATCCTATTGATTTGGGGGTTTCAAAAGATTAATGGTCAAGGTCACCAACTTTAAAAAGAGAAGTGGTTTCATTATAACATCTTGATTTCTTCTCTGACCATGTTTTATGGATAGCTTGCATTTGAACTGTGGAGCTGAAGGTCAAAGACAGTGCTGGGCATTGGTTGAAATTTCATGATTGATCATTGGTTACACCAACCAATCCATGATCAATTATTATTCATTTAACCATGGCCTCCACATGACAGATCTAATCAAAGTATTGCACAAATTTTAACAAGGGTCTAACCGGTACATGATAAAAGATTTATTAAGATGTTATTATTTAGGATTGTTGTTTGTTATATTTCTTTAAATAAAAAGAAATTATAATTTACATGTCTTTACTAACTATATAATGTGTATTTTGTTGTCCAGAACTTGCGTATCACTTTTGTCATGTTAGATCATCGTTATTTGCTGGACCATCTCTCTTTTTCTGGAACCCAAAGTAGGACCACACTTTCAGTCATTCAGGAAATTCAAAAGTTTCACTTTTGCTGGCCATTTTTTTAAAGCAGGTCACCTGTATCATGGCTAAATCATATTTCAACAATGGATGTAAAGCATGACTCGAACAAAATATTCTTCATATTATCATTAATTTAGCATAGTCTATACTATAATTGTATTATTAAATTTTTATATTTTGAGGTTGTTCCAACTCATTAGTAATAATAATTTAATAAATATTTCTGTATCATACAAAAACTCAATCATACTCAATTAATCAATGGAACTGGATGAATGAGTGATGCTTGAGTAACTAGATTAATTGGAACATACTAGTCAAAAGGTGACATGGTCTGAAAGAAGGAAAGATAATTTGCATAAAAACCTATTAACTTTGTTGATGGCTTGTATTTGAGACACACAGGATATCTATTGATTTTGGGGTCAATAGGTTCAAGATCCAGGTCATATGGACTCCAAGAAAGGAAATGGCAGTTCAGTGCCACAATCCATGAGAAATTGTTTTTCTACTGTGTGTACATCTGTCAATTAATGTCAAGGTCAAAGTTTTTAAGACTAATGTAAATGCTAATGTTTTTACTTTCTAGCTCAAGAAAAGGCATTCTTGATAAAAGGAGGTCTGTTAACTGATATATTCACATCCATGAAAAGTAGGCAGGGTTATACATAGGATTACAACATAGAGGGGTGGGGTGAATCTGGAAATCTGAGTGTAAATCTAAAATTATTGAAGTGAAAAGAAATGTCATATAGGGTTCTTGGTATCCCATGACCCTAGATATATCATGTATCAATAAAAAAAAATTGTCATGTATGGAAATTAAGCACAGTTGAACAATTCACACATGAAAAAATATAATGATGTACAAAGAATTAAATGAAAACTATACACATAGAAAACCCATTAGCACTGGGAGTACAAGTAAAAGCAACATGTACGATCTTAAACCATGTGACCTTGTCATGGCGAAGGACTAATGATAATATTCTAGCCAATTCATTGCACCAAGTTCATATGTTGCCATAATGCAAATCCTATAAACTGTAAAGACTTTTATTTAACACATTAATGACATGCAATGCTAATAAGTAGAACATAATTGAAACTCACTGAGAAATTTATGTGCAAATGATGTATTCATTAGGCATTGAAATCATCATACTGCCATGTGAATTGACAGGTTGCATCGATAAATGTGTTTGCCATTCTGCTTAAGTTTCATTATACATTAGGTGGTGCTGGGACCTGGTCCTAAAGGACATTAAATAAAATACAAAATGAGTCTATCAATTGCTCAATCCATCATTAAA
This sequence comes from Potamilus streckersoni, assembly GCA_016746295.1. Taxonomy (NCBI): domain Eukaryota; kingdom Metazoa; phylum Mollusca; class Bivalvia; order Unionida; family Unionidae; genus Potamilus; species Potamilus streckersoni. The sequence goes on from JAEAOA010000207.1 coordinate 1,034,370, forward strand.
TTGTTTGAAAGATTATGAAGTGAGAATATGCCAAAAGCATGCTAGAAAATTCTACTTGTATTTACCATTGGTGGCTGAGATAGGGCAACTCATTTTTTTTCAGGATGCTCATCCAGTTGGACAAGTTGCATTTTAGTCGTAATACATATTATGTAGTAGTTTATGATGAGTAAACTTAATGCAGGACAAGTAAAGTTCAAAGAGACTTGTCTGGCAGGACAAATAGCCAACTGAAGACTTTTCAAGCTTGGACTGGCTGAGATGTTAAATATTAGATCTGGGCTTAAAAGTTTTCCTTCTCTCAATAGTATATGCATAACCAGCATTGTGTTACCAGCATTGTGTTGGCATTAATCCAGGGGAAAATAAAGGTTTAACAATCGAACATCAACTTCATTAAAAAAGACAGGTAAATTCCTCAGGAGTTATCTGCATTGCTTGTTATTACAACTAACTACATGTACTCAGAATTCAGCCAAATCAGCCAGTTTGAAAATTGTGTCATTGCTATTCCTTCTCATTTGATAATCATATCAATATGGGGTTTTCACTTAAAATTTTTTTATGATGTCTAGTTATTCCTAAATAAAATGGTACTGATCTGACAACCAGTATGGCCAAAAGAGCAGCCATCTTAAAAATCACATTATGAGTACTTTTTATGACCTGAAGTAATATCAACATGGTATTTCATTGTTCTTGTTGATATGGAATTTTCACCAATGGTATTTAGTTGGTCCTAAATGAAAATAGTGATGATCAAACAATGCTTGTCATTATCTGATGGAGTTATAGGTAGAAATAATGAGAAAACATGAAATTAAATGTTTATTGATTTTTCAAACAAATCAACGTATAATATTTCCATTTAATAATTCTTGATAATAGTTCCTTAGCAACCATGAATTATTTTTAATATATATAACAATGATTAAAATATGCTGAGCTGTCAAAAAGTTGCTCAGATTTTCCCAAGACTTCTTGTCCTAGGTTTGATAGCATGGGTTCCCATGGACCAAGAGAGGTCACGTGCCCTCATCCCCAATCATACTGCCAATATATATATATATATATATATATATATATATATAAATTCTGATATGTTTAATCAGGCAAATGAAGCTGAAAAAGTATCACAAGATCCTGTTCAAAATGCTTAATAAATATTAGCTTTAGTTTCAGACTGCTTTTTATACTAACTCTCCCAAAGTGACTGACCGACCCCCCAAATACCCCCCACCTGCAAAAGCTCATGCCCCTACCCCCTTTGCAAAAAATCCTGCGGGTGCTCATCTTTGATAACTCGTGAAATTAGGCCACATTACAAGTTTTAGGACACCATTACTTATTTTCAACAATTCAGTTTATTCATGCTCCATGTACAGCCATCCTTTGAGTGCAGAAGTATTAGGAACCTTCTACTTGTGGTTCCAGACTCTCACTTTTTCTAATTTTCTCCATAGTTGTGAAAATTTACAAGATTTGTTTGTTTACCATATATGTGGGAATTGTGGATCTCCATTTTCAAAACCCATCAGAATGCTTTGTCTTTCAGAAATTGAGTTTGAATAATCAGCTTATTTTGTGATTAATTTTTATAAAGCACAAATTGACCTATCACCACTTGTTTGTCACACTGGATCAATTAACCAATCAGTAAGTGTACATTAGACACATCTCCAGGCATAGCACAAGCTGCTCATAGCAACAATGAATTGATTATGTTAAGTATTTACAAATTTTGCAATGGTGAGAAGTCTTTGTAATTCTGACAACCAATATCCAGATGTTTTAATGGAGGAATTAGATGTATTCCTTTCCTGAAACTTCGATGGATAACAACTTGACTTGTTGCATGTATGATCAGCTGAGTAAAGATGCAATTGATGGCAATTAAGTGTTTGTTTGCATAAACATATGTCCTTTGATAGCTTGAAAAAAAGAATTTGAAATTGAAAAATATATATGTAAAAATTAATATTTCAAGAATATAGGTGGAGAACGTCCTAATTATATATATATATATATATATATATATATATATATATATATATATATATATATATATATATATATATATATATATATATATTGTTGGCTTGTCCCAAAATTAATGATTTATCTTCTTGATCTTTCATTTCTTATTTGGTTGAAGGAGGGATGGGGATACAAAAATGTAATTAGTAATGAAAAAATACAAAATAAAGGTTACAAATAATTATCTTCTGGTATATTAAGCATGCATTTACATGTTTACATCAATAGACATCAGTGATCAAGATTCCATCTTACGAACACAGCCTCCTTAAAATTATTATGTACAACAATATACTTTTAAACAGTAATTATTTATGATTTTGTTATTAATTTTTAATTCATATACTTCCAAGGCAGCATAAACAATGTCAGATAAAATTGACAAGGATAACATTATCTGCTATACATCAGCATCTTTTTGAGCAAGTTTCCTTCATATGAATAAGTTCTTAAAAAGCTTTACAATTGTTTTTATTTAATGAAAAAAACCCACTTAGCTTTTTAATGTACAAACTTGAACTACATATATAAATATTGTCTACTGCAGTTAAATTAATGCAACTTTATAATTTTATATTTTTAAGAATAATACAAATCATATTAAATAAGCATATTGCTTAAACTGAAGCATATTTCTTTGCCAAATACTGCATGTTTGTCGGAGGTTAAGTCATGTGATTTGGTAGGCAGAGAGATCTGTCGTCTGGTCTGGCTGGTCTGGTCTGGCTGGTCTAGTCTGGCTGGTCTGGTAAGGTCAATTGGACAATATATTAAAAATATCCTCTGTTGCTTACTAATAGGCATGGAATTGCAGTATTTTGTTTGTGAATTATCTGAGAGTGGCAGGCTTGTGTGTCCAATTGTTGGCCTTGAATTCTTCAGGCATGTTTTTCTGAATATTTATTGGAATTAAGGTTTTGCTATGTGAGACTTTTTTAAAGCTTGTCTGTAATTCTTCTGCCTTGCTTGTAGCGGAACTTCATTGATTATGCACTTCTAGGATTTCAGCAGCAATTTGCAAACTTGGATTCCAGCTTGTTCTGTTCAACAGTTGCCGAGTTATTTCTGAGCTAAAAATGTCTAGATTCATGTTGGAATGAGTGAAAATTTTAATAAAGAATATAAATCTTTCTATTCCTCTATTTCTTTTCATTGCTATTCACCCACACCCCCTTTACATTTATCTTTTGTTCATTGATTGTTAAAACAAAAAACAATTCCACACAGTGCAGACAATATTGATTTGTCAGCAGGTGCTGGTTTTAAGCATCTTTGTGCTTGATATGTGATATTTTTGTCTTGCTATATTAAGTATTAAGTTGAAAAATAGAAACCTTGTTTTTTTTTTCTCAAATTTGTTTTTCAAAAATCTTGTACATTATTGGTAATGATAAATGGAAATTGGTTTGGTTTCGTTTGATGTTTTATAGTATGTCACGTTAAGTAGATGTCTTGCCCCTTGGAGACACCATAGTAGCCATCTTGGGATCATCCTGTGGTAGGAATTGAACTAACATCCCTTTAGTCAGGCATCTGTCATAATAACCATTGAGCCACCATTATTCCTTCCTCCAATAGTCACCTTCCTTGACATACAGAGGTTGCCTCTGGCCTATTCTACATCCCTGAGGCTCCAGGGGAGAATTAGTGTTAGATTCACCTTACATAATGTCTGCATAATAATTTTTAATTTTTTTTCTGGGATAGCGGACATGCTCATGGGCTTTAACTTAGAAGATGTTGACATACCTAAAGCACATATATCAATCCAATGTTATTAGTATTAAATAAAAGATGGTATCATGTAGTCCTCCAAATCTGTGCTATGTTTGCCAGTCTTTCTACAAACACATATGAAGGTTATGTAAAAACATCTAAGTGTATGAATGTGTATTTCAGTCATTGAGTTTAAACTATGTCCACATAAATCATCTTGGTGATAATTGATGAGTGTCCTTTCAGTTGGTCTTAATTGCATAGTGCATTGCTCATGTTTGTCTAAATGTTGATCTCAATCTGTTTGGGGGTGTGGCTTCTGTAGTTCTATGCAATGTACTTAAGAATTTGTGGATGGCTTGTATTTGGGGTCAGGAAGAAATCTATTGATATTGGGGTCAAAGGTCACTGACAATGAGAAGCATTCATTATAATAATTTTAGTTCTAGACTACATTGACCATGTTTGGTGGATAACTTGTACTTTGGGTAAAAAAGAAATATTTTCTTCAAATTAATTTTAGTTCTGTGCCAAGCACCTTGGCTAAACTTCATTTATTTATTGCTCTAAGATGGAGAAAAAAAATAGGTTCAGAAACTCAAAGGCCAGGGCTATTGTGCTTTAAAGAATGAAAATGGTTTCTGCACAGTAACTTTAATATTATATTGCTTACTATTACCTATTGCTTACTATTGCTTACTATTGCTTACTATTGCTTACTATTACCTGTTATCTTGTTTGATGAGGTAATGAAAAAGACTATTTGGCATCAAAGGCTCAAATGTCAAAGTTAATGTGCCTCTAAGACGAAACTTGATTCTACATTATATTTTTAATTCTTGTGGCCTAACTTGACCAAAATTTGTGGAGGATTTACTGTGCAGGGTAATAAAGAAGCCTTTCTATTTTGGGGTCAAAAGGTCAAAGGTAAGATCATTGACTGAGAAAAAGAATGTTTCATCAAAACTTTAATTTAAGACCAGGTATGTTTTCTTACCAATCTTTTGTGGATGTGAATAGCTTACATGTGTGTGGTAAGGAAGAAACCTGCAAATTTGTGAAGGTCAGAATTTTTGAGGGTCAATAGATGGAAAGTGAAATTAACAGCAGGTAAAAGAAAATAGATTTGTTCTGTCCTCTTCACTTTGGCATTAGTAGCATTACAAACATTGATGAAACCTTGATAATTCATTTCTGTGTTCCACAACATTATTCAGAATAGTTAACACATTAACCCCTGGAGGTTTTTGTCAATTTCGTCCGAAATGTGAGTAGAAAACCCATTTTCGGAGCTATTTCTGAATACATCGTAATGCATTGACCTCCAAGATATTATAAGTTAACCAAATGCCTAGCTGTGTTAGAAACATCATTTTTCATTGGCTATTTCGCCTGTTTATGAGCATAAGGGTAAAAGTTGGACTCCTTTTTAATTTTTTTAACAAATCCATCCTTTTCATGTTGAGACCACTCTTTATTCTAAATGCCCATCTTATCCTACTTTTTGCAAAGGTTCACCTGTCTGTGTGTAGTTCAGACCAGTCTGTCTTAGATCTGAGTTCAAAAGGTCTAATATCCAGACACAAAATCGGATTCCGACCTCAGGCGAATTTGGGCAGGAAAAAACTTGGTTCTAAAAAGTTAGGTTTTTTCCTCTGTATTTTGTATTACAACTAGAACATCCACATTATTTGGTATCATCATCATAAAGCTACATCTGTCTACCTTTCTATAATACCACCCACTTTATTGTGTCATACATGATCTTGACTCTACAGAGCTCAGAAGTAGGCTACTACCTTATGCCATTTAAGCGCAGCACCAGGGCTTAATGAGTTAAGGCTCCTGATTGTCCATTCTCAGAACTTTTTGCTCACTGCAGTAATGCGTTAGCAAAGATTATTTAATGTTGTCCACATTTTGTATGATGCTTTACATTGATGAGTTTAACTTGCAGTATTTCATGTCATCATTGGAAGGCATTATATATGACCTGTTTTGGAGGCTTAACAATAACAAGATTTTCAAGATAACTCCTTGGTGGCCATATTTGATATCAGTTGGGCAACAATGCCCGTCTTTTTAAGTATTGAATACAATCTACCTTGAATGGAGTGCATCTGAGAAAAGTATAGTGACGGCTTTTGTATAGTGAGGACTGTTGTATAGTGAGGACTGTTGTATAGTGAGGACTATTGTATAGTGAGAGCTGTTGTATAGTGAGGACTTGTATAGTGAGGACTGTTGTATAGTGAGGGCTGTTGTATAGTGAGGACTGTTGTATAGTGAGGGCTGTTGTATAGTGAGGACTGTTGTATAGTGAGGGCTGTTTTATAGGGAGGACTGTTGTATAGTGAGGACTGTTGTATATTGAGGGCTGTTGTATAGTGAGGACTGTTGTATAGTGAGGGCTGTTGTATAGTGAGGACTGTTGTATAGTAAGGGCTGTTGTATATTGAGGGCTTTTGTATAGTGAGGGCTGTTGTATAGTGAGGACTGTTGTATAGTGAGGGCTGTTATATAGTGACGACTATTGTATAGTAAGAGCTGTTGTATAGTGAGGACTGTTGTATAGTGAGGGCTGTTATATAGTGACGACTATTGTATAATAAGAGCTTTTGTATAGTGAGGACTGTTGTATAGTGAGGGCTGTTGTATAGTGAGGACTGTTGTATAGTGAGGGCTGCTGTACCTATTCATGATATCTCTTTGTTGTGAATATTTGCAAATGCAACAAAATTGATGTACCAAGATCTTGCAAAGTTTAAAATTTCTCTTATTTTGATGCTGGTAGCGTTTATTAGGAAACTGTTGGTGCCAGAATTTTCAAAGTTGTTGCCAAATTTTATTTTGAAAAAGGTGTGTATGGTTATCCAGTTTACAAGAAAAGAACAACACTGGAATTTTCCATTATTAATCTGGCTCTTGCCCAGCATTAGTCATTACCCATTATTAGCAAGTATTTTCTTTTGTTTTTCTTTCAGTTTGTGTGAAATATTTGTTTTGAAACCATTACAATTTTGATTTATTGCTGAAGTATGCATGTATTTGTATTAAGAAGTTTAACCTCTTGTAGAATCTTTACAAACTTAAGAAATATGTTACATTATTGGACATAAGTGACTTAAGGTATCACAGTACTAATTCAGTTCCCATAGTAAACCTATGCAAACACCATGATATTAAAAATTCAAGAACTTGAAATTTTTGAGTGCTCATGACCAAACCTATATTTATCAGTATAGATGAAATCTGGAAGTCAGCTTCTCTGCAGAGAAAAGTATATGAGCCATGGCATTTTCTAGACTTGCTTATGTTTGAAACATGCTTTCAATTCCGCACCAAAGAGTCAGGTGCTAATTTAGAGTCAGGTGCTAATTTTAGTAATGAGTGTTCCAAAATCAAGACTATTAAAGGACTGAAATTCCATCAATAAAACAAAATCTCTATTTTATTCACTTTCAACTAGGATAAGGTCTCAAAAGATTCTTTTTCCTAAAACATTACTTACATTATTAACTGATCATGGTCAGCCAAACCCATATATACTCTATTTAATTTCACCCATTTCTAGGCTGGTTCCCATTTTTCAATACAATTAGTACCATGTGTCCTAAAAGGCAAAAATTGGCAGACAACAGCACAAACTACAAATTTTCAGTTGCTAGATATTTCATTACTGGTACACCCCTCTCTCTCTCTTGTGACTGTTTGTAGGAATCACAAGTGTCTGTCCTTATGGCCATGTGTTGTGAATGCAACTTGTCCCATAGGTTTCCATGGATTGGTAAATATTATGGACATCCCTTGAGGATGTGCATTTCAGCAAATCACTGAGGTCCTAAAACTCTCAGCTCTACTGTTTATAGACCAGAGGATATTATGGTATGGCTTATTGTCCATTGTTGTTCAACATTCGTCTAACCATTGGTACAAGTGTGTTGTCACTATTCCTTGTAAAGGCCTTAAAGAATTCACATGAAACATGGGGTTTTCACTGGAAGACTGCTGAAGATTTCACATTGGTCCCAAAGAAAAATGATGTTATAAAGACATCCAATATAGCCACAGAGGCCAGCTTGAAATGCTTTGCTCCTGAAATGGATGGTCATATAAACCAGGAGGTTTTACTAAAAGGATTCTTATGATTTCTAGTTAATCCTAATTTACAGTGGCACACAATCGATTATAGAGTTTCACAATCGATTATCTTATTAGTTCGCCCGACCAACTGATCATGAAATATAATCGATAATTGGAACAACACTAGTTTGACATTCTTCTTGAAAATCTTATTATTGCTATTTCTAATAAATGGAAAGTTGTATCAATTTAAATTTTTCGTGTGAAGACAAATTAATGATATGAATGATGTGCAGATGCTATTCTTAAATCAAGTCACATCAACATAGAAGACTTATAAGAATGAAACGATGGAAATCTGACATCCAGTATAAACAGCATATGAGCCATCTTGAAAATTTTGATGTTGTTGCTCATTCTGATATATGGTTTTTAGCACAAGAATTCCTATGATCACTTGTTGGTCCCAGGTGAAAATGAGCCCCTGCAGACATCTTATATAATAAACTATAGAAAATCTTGTCATCAGTACATAGAGAATCTCAAATGGGTAATGATTTAATATTGAAAAGCTGGACATTATTCAATGAGTTTCAGAAATTTAATATTAAATCATTACCCATTTGAGATTCTTTTTATCACATAGTTTTTATTTCAGTGGAAATTATTTAGATTGATAGAAGAACGAATAATTTTTGTTCATTCTGACAGAATGTGTACCTTTCATTTGTTGTGCATAAAATATAGTCCCAAAGAAAGTTGAACTAGTAAAATTAGATTGTACTGTTTTACAAACTATAAATCAAAGAAAAAGCTTCCATCCGAATAAACAGAACATTCTGTAAACAAAAAATCATTTTTCAAAACATGATTATAAATGCGATGTGATGCTGCCACATTGTTTTACAGTAAGATGTCACAGTACAGCAGGCCGACAGTAGAATATACGTGGACCTTAAAATGTGTGTTTAAAAATGTTACATTGTTGCGATTTTCATGTGCAATGGATTACCAGATACAAAATGTCCCACATTTACTACAATACATTTGTGACCTGATATTTGAAAAGTAGACTTACAAAAGACGTTAACAAATTTATTTGTTATATCCCATATATGCTACGTAAAGATGCTGTGGTTCGATAAAGATCTGTCAGTTAGGAGACCCAATCATGTCCAGATTATTCTCCGAACAGATGTGAGTTTGTTTACTTTGTTAATTTAACATTTAAACCACGTTTATATATACGGTGGATTCTATATCTATGTTACTAATATACGCACCACCCCCACCACCCTGCTATCCCTTAGTTTTATTCATTATTATCATTCTTGTCTTGTAGTTTTATGCCTTTTTTTCTTATGATGATATTGTTAAACATGATATACTGAACCACTGTGGGAGTAGCATATCCTTATCGAGACAGCCGATATGATATTTCCTCAATTTCCATTTGCTAGTCAAGTTAAAAAATGGCTGCCAAAAAATGTTGATTCAGATCAAACCTTCCAGAAGGCGGGGTTGAAAACGTTTTCCCACGGTTGCAGCCAATCATTAAAAACACTAATGCAGAATAATTTCATGATCTCATCTGGACCAATCAGAATCACATAAAGTTATATTTCACCCGTATAATATAAAATATATGAACCTGCACGCACTGTAGGAAAACAATTCGGACTATGTGATAAATTGATATAAAGAGATACTTATTCAGAGTTAAGTTCAGCATGATTATAAAAGCAGTATTCAGTAATGTAACCTGCCTTCATTTCACTTCCCTACATAAATTTCCTTCCCTCCCTTAGTTTTTTAAATTGCCTCCTTATTGTGCAGTCTATGTTTCTTAGACCATTTTGTGTGCAAGTTACTGGGGAAGAGGTGGAATATGATCATCATATGAATATGTCCGTCAGTCATTCACTGTGCTCATGCAACCTGTTTTATTCTTTAGAGTTATTATAACTTTTGACATGCTTCTGGATGCAGATAGTGGATTTCAGTGGTTGGACATGAAACATAGGAAATGTTTTGGTCATCATAAAATACACATTTTGGTAAGTCTGTAAATTCGTGCTAATTTGGTTGGAGTTGTTGCCCGTTTAACATGAAATCTGGTGTAGTATAGGACTGGATCTCCTGAACACAAGTAGTCTAGTAGTTTTTATTGGATTGCCATGAAGCTTGTTACATATTATTGGCATCATTTGAGGAGGTGTATTTTGACAAATTACTGTTTGTCTTATTGTCTCTTCATCTTGTAAAAGAATGTACTGGATGGCAAAGTCTTGCAAACTCAGTGGTGTTGTTTTTATGAATTACAGTGAAGTTGGTAATACTGTAGTTGTAATCTGATGATGTGCACATCTTGAAACACTGTACTTTTGTGCTTATAGTCATAAAAAATAAATATCAGAGATGGTTTTGATATTCATTTGTTAAAAGGAAGAAATATTCTTATCTTGAATTCCTAAAAATTCTCAGCCTACAGAGTGTCTGACCCTTCAAGGGGCTCTTGCTATAGCAGAGGGTTATGTGTAGTAATTTTTATGTCCATTCATCTATCCACCAACCAGTTTGGTGACTACATTATCCATTTCTTAATCTTAGATCTGAACTATGGCCTCAATGCTATATTGGTTGATATTATTGCACTCATCTTCAGAGATATTAAATTCCTCTGTATTATTCTAACATTCTACAGATTCCATGGTCAGAATAAATAGAATGATTAATCCAAAACTTACTCTTTTGGTGCATCAATCAATGATGGAATGGGATCCACATGCAATTTTATATACAGATGGGGCCTGTATGCGGTTGGATATGTATTACACATGGATAGATACGGTATGGCATAATGCTCCATGGAAACTTACCAATGCACTCTAGGGAGACTGAAGATGATTGGATTCAGAAGCAAAGTGGAGCAGTTAAAAGCCCCCAATATCATGGCTCACAGCACATATGGTTTGAATAATGTAGCAAATTTTTGGCATTTGTTGGAATAATTTCTGTTTGCCTTGTGTAGACCCATAGTCATGTCTTCCATTGATTTGGTTCATTCACTACTGCATTATATTGCATGTATCAATGACCTTTGACCTTACTGTAAGGGTCTCCAAATTTAATTTATGTAGGTTAACTTTGATATGTTTGTTTCTTCTATCATGTGCACACAATGCATGTAGTTTTGATAAGATTTTATTTCTTTCAGATGGAAGAGAAATGTTAACATGGCAATTGAAACATTTATTCAAATTTTGATTAATCAATAAGTATGATAGTTATACATTTTTCCTATTGATTAGATGCATGCTTGACAAAATAATCAGACCCCTACTGTAATCTGTCTGTCCATCTGATAATTTTACTGGGAATGGTTTGATTTTAACCAAATTTGTTGCACAGTGTTATATTCAAGAGACATTCAAAGTTTGATGCTTTCTTTGTCATTATTTAGAAGAGTTATGTCCCCTGATTAGATGTCCTCCAGATTTTGATTTTCAGACTGTAACTTATATGAACATTTGTATGATTTCATAAAAATTTGACATGGGTTTTATATCAATGAGACCTTAAATGTGCTCAGTTTCAAGCTTTCTATAACATTTTTACTTGAATTCAAGCACCTGACTGACTTTGGTTTTTCCTTCTTAGACTTATTGGATTTCAAGCATAATGTCTTATGCTGTGAGCTCTTGAAGGTTAATTTCCACTGTACTGTAACATTCCTTACAAAAGTGTTGGTCCCTGATTGCCTGTCCACATGACTTTCATTTCCACATTGTAACATTACTAACTGAATTTTATGTCCTGCTTTATTATGATATTACCTTGAAGTAGCGCAGATTCAAGCAGTTCAAATTGTGCATCATGGGAATGGTATACCTGGCTTCCCACAATTTATGTCCCAGTGTCTCTCAAATCATGCCCCAGTGCACCCCTTGGTTACATGTTTCTAACTATTATTTCTAATGCAAATGATATTTATCCCTTTAAAATTGTTTGTGTCATCAAGGTTATGAGGATAGTGGGATATGTTATTAATCTAGCAGGATTCGAGATGCAACATTTACTTCACACATTGTTTACAGGATTTGTGCACCCTGATTATCCAGCTGCCTGACTTTAACTTTGCAGTGTTACATTACCACACAGTTAAAGGAATTGACTTTTGCAGCATTACATTACCACACAGTTAAAGGAATTGACTTTTGCAGTGTTACATTATCACACAGTTAAAGGAATTGACTTTTGCAGTGTTACATTACCACACAGTTAAAGGAATTGACTTTTGCAGAGTTACATTACCACACAGTTAAAGGAATTGACTTTTGCAGTGTTACATTACCACACAGTTAAAGGAATTGACTTTTGCAGTGTTACATTACCACATAGTTAAAGGAATTGACTTTTGCAGTGTTACATTACCACACAGTTAAAGGAATTGACTTTTGCAGTGTTACATTATCACACATTTAGAGGAATTACTTTTGCAGAGTTACATTACTACACAGTTGAAGGAATTGACTTTTGCAGTGAAAGGAATCAGTGATAGAAAACAACTTTAATGAACTGAAAAAGTTCTGCAACAGCTCATTCACTAAGGAAGTATGTTTCCCTATCCCACCATTATTCAAAACTTTTGTTAAAAAATGTCTTATTGAACTTTATACCAAGAAAAGCTACAAAACTTGATCAGATTGTTTCATGATTCATTAAAACTTCTGTCTCATCTATTTCAGATATAGCACAACATTCATAATCAATTAAAGTATTGCAACACCATCAGTCAACAAAATATGGAAGAGAGCAAAATTATGGAAGAGGGCAAAAATAATGCCTATTATAAAATCTGGTTCTAAGAATGATGCTGATAACTACTGGCCAATTTTAGTAATACCAAACTTGTCAAATTTGATTTAAAAACATGTCCATGAGTCATTCATGTAGACTGAAACATTCATGTGAGACTGCCTTGATCTTGTTAACTGATGTCTTCAAGCACTTGATCAAGGTGGAATAATAGGATCTGTTTCAGACAAGCTTTTGACATAGTAGATCTTAAAATATTTTTGAAGAAAATGAAAATTTAGCAATGTGATGAATGCACAATTAGATGGTATATTTCATTTATTTGTGAGAGAACACAACATGTTTATATAAATAATGTACTGTCTGAACCTGGAACAATTGAGCATACCACAAGGCTCAATTTTAGGTCTATTACTATTTATATTATTTATTAATGATCTCCAACTTTTACTAGGGGACTTGCAAATGTGGATATGTGAGAAAGATTGCCAGTAGCTTCTCGTGGGTCGGTGGTTCTTTCCGGTGATTTCCCGGTTTCTTCCTCCACCATTAATACTGGCTGCCATGAATAGCCTATCATGTGCTGAAAAATGGCGTTAAGCCCAACAACAGCAACAACAACTAGAGGACTCAATTTCATCTACAGATCTCTGTGCAGATAGCACAATAGGTCAGACACCAGAAAACACAAAACATGAACTGGAAACTTTTTTTCAGGATGCCCTAAACAAACTGAGCAACTGCTGCACATGCATTGGCATGGTGGTAACTACTGGTAAAATTAAAATATTACTTATCTTTGAAACTTTGTAAATGAAATATTATGTAAAATTGCTTGGTGTTTTGGAAGATAATAACCTATCATTCACTGAACATATCAAACAGATAGTTTACAAGTTATTCAAATTTATGGCTTCTCAGTTGGATAAGACATTTTATCCCAGAAAGGCACAGAAAACTGTTTTATAACAGATACAAACCTATTTAGATTACTGTAATACAGTATTGGGTAATTCAAATGATAAAACGGCAACACTCCCAGATCTTAAAAAAGAGCATTTGGGCTAATATCAATACAAAAAGAAAGCAAGGAAAATATTGATGGTAACTTAAAATATACGTAATAAAGACCGAATCTGGTTGAGAAATTTAGTCAAATTAATGTACAGGGTATCCAATAATGATGTTTCTAAATATTTACAATCACTGTTCCTGTATAGGCTGCTTAGTAATTCTCCCAACCAGTGATCTGTGTCTACCAAACAGTATAAAGTTCTCAAACAGTTAAAGGAATTATTAAAAAAAGTTCCCATTCCTGTAGAACTTCCCTCTGGAATATTATTCCAGTTGAGATTAAAAATGATGGAAATCACTGTATTTGTATTAATAAAACCCTCTGTGCATCATTAAGTATGTATGCTTCTCATTGATTTTGTCATTAATTACATATTGTATGTATACTGACTATGTGGCTTCAATTAATATGTATGGGTGAATATCTGTCTTGTGAAAGAAAAAAATGTAATTATAATGTGTCAATACATGTACATGCAACTGTGTATAGGTATGCATTTTGTGTGTATACATGAGCATTTGTATCTAAATAAATTCCTTTGTATGAGGGTCTCAAGGTACTAATCACCAATTGTGTTACCCTTATTAGATAAAGTCATTATTGTTGTTATTATTGTTTTTATTATTATTATTATTATTATTATTATTATTATTATTATTATTATTATTATTATTATTATTATTATTATTATTATTATTGTTATTATTATTATCAAGGATAGTTGGATTTCAGCTAGATGTAGCATGCAGCTTTTATTGATGGGACCTTGGGTAAAATCAATATCTTGCGTCCAGCTATCTCATTTACATAAGTTATGGCCTGATATCTTCCAAAATTTAGTATCTTGCAAAGTGACTTTTACAGGAGGTATGGTTCCTGTCATTCTTTTCTCCCAACTTTAATTACTGTAGCAAAAAATTACCATAGTTGGTTGGATTTCAGAATCAATTTTGATAGGAAACTTGACATATATGACACTTTAAATGACTTCTCTCTTAAGCATTTCACATTATCTTGAGGAAGAGTTATGGGCCTTGTTTGTATGTCGTCTTGGACTTTGCTTTCTGAAACATTTCTGACATGTAGCTTTATATTAATGAGATACTGAAAGAGTGTAATTTTCAGTATTTCACATAATTTTTTTAAAGATTGCCTATCCGAGTACTGTTAATTTTGGCTTCTAAAGCATGTCAAAGTATTGCTAGATTTAAGCCCAATTTTGTTCACTAATAATTATAAAGTCGAATCCTTGTTGGAGTCTGCATGTACATGCATGTGTGTTTGTGTTGTGCAATTGTAACACAGAAAAAAGATTTTTCTTTTCTTTTATTTTGATTTAAATTTTCAACCATTTTCAATATTCTTATATGAAAACATTGCTTATTCTCAACTGTACAAGTCAATTATTTGGGTCATGTGTACTAGCTCTTTTGCCCAACCAAACACTTTTCCAGTCATACACAGTCTGGAAGGCTGGCAGGTATGAAACAAGAATATGTTGCATGAGATGTTACAATTGGTGTGCAGTCAGTGCTAAACAAAGTTTAAATTACAAGGCATTAATAACACTAGATTTTAATGACAGACCATATATCTACTACATAGGTTCAATGAGACTGGAGAGGAATATCTTTGGTGTTTGATTACATTGATTAGTATGTAAGCATTGTATGGTTAGTATACATTGGGTAGTATATGGTATTTATGGAGTGGTGATGCTATTCTGTTAGTGTTTTTCTAACTGTAGTTTATTCTGTCTTGCATACCTGATGTAAGATTTTGTTGCAGAATACCTTGTATTTTGTGGGTTTCTGATTTTGTAGTCAGTCATAATATCATATCCTGATGATGGAAGAACGATTCTTACTGGAAACAGTCGTAAGTATATATGATTATATATGATTTGCGCATTGCTTTTGATACACCATTAAGTATGACATAATAGAATTATGATTACTAAGAATATATGATTTTTTTTCATTTAATTTGCATTCATATGTCCATTTTATGTCAGGCATATTATATTGTGTCATTGTCCATATGTCTATCTGTTTGTAAGTCCATTTGTCTGTCTGTATACTAATATTTTTTTGTCCTGCCCAAAAGTTGCTGGAGAGATATTGAAAAAACTTGGAGCAGGTGATGACTTGATGGTGTGTCATGTTGGTAGTCAAATTTTCAGGTGAAAGGTCATGATAGGGTATGGTAGTCAA
Organism: Potamilus streckersoni; assembly: GCA_016746295.1. Classification (NCBI taxonomy): domain Eukaryota; kingdom Metazoa; phylum Mollusca; class Bivalvia; order Unionida; family Unionidae; genus Potamilus; species Potamilus streckersoni. The sequence continues at coordinate 1,050,312 of JAEAOA010000207.1, forward strand.
AATTCCCAGGTGAAAGGTCATGGTCATGTATGGCAGTTAAATTCCCAGGTGAAAGGTCATGGTCGTGTATGGCAGTTGAATTCCCAGGTCATGGTTGCGGCAAGAATAAAACAAGTTGATGTCTTGAATTTTTGTTTTGACCCGAGTTTTTGAAATGTAGAAGATATTTTGATGAAACATAAACTTGATATATTTTATGAATGCCAGGTGTTGATGATGTGTTGTGAAATACAGCTTTACCTGTAGCTTCAAACTCAAAGTCACAGCTAGGTGGAATGTAAATTAAATTGTTTAGGTGCAAGTTTTTAACCACAGAAGATAATTCAGTAAAATGTTGACCATATGAATGGTGGCTTTGTGGTTTGTCGCATGGACATAGCAAAGAAATATATGCATGTATGTGAGTGACTTTACATTCTTGTTCAGGGTTTGAATTTTGAAACTCAGAAAATATTTTGATTAAACTTTATTCATCTGTATATCAGGATTAGATGCAATGTAACACATCAGTTATACACCCTGTGTGAACTGTACAAATGTGTTTTACATATAAATGGATATATACACAAAAAATGATGTTAACATTTGACAGTATCAGTAGTGATGCAGTAGACATAACGATGATGCTAAATTATTTACAAAATGCTTTGAAAGTATAATAACATAAAGAACATATATAACAACATAACTATTTTAACATGGCGTGTCACACTAAACAAATGATTTTAGTCTCCAAAACCCTGAAACAGTTTTGATAAAAACATGATATTCAGGAATCTTAACCCCAAAGTTATTTTAACAACAAAAAAATCATGATATATGCCTGTAATCTATAATAGTTAGTGTGAACAGTAAATAGTCCTGCTCAAAGTTCAGCTAGATCCATCCTTCGAGCATACAGCTGATGTAGTCATGATGCAGACGATTTAAAATTTTTGTTAAGAAATAAACAACCACCATTCAGAGATTACTTAATAGGCTGACAATAGCTTGGGTCACATTAGATTCTGCTGCAGACGAATCCATTTAGCTAATTTTTATAGTTGAAGTTCACATAGTAGTATAACTGAGTTTGAAGTTGTATTCAGACATCAAAGAGATGTGTTGAAGAACACTGATGTTATTATGTATCACTGCATTGAATGATGATGTTGAAGCCAGCTTTAACACAGTTTGTGATCAGCACGAACATTTCTTTTTGAAATTTGGGTTTTTACTCCATAGATAAAATGCAAGACATGATTGTGGTAATTGTGTTAAAGTGTGAATCAGTTTTGAAGAGTGTGATTCAGGAAGCAGCATGCTATCAGCAAATCTCAGTGAAAATAAATTTCAAATTTTCAGTCATTTCTCTACAATGTCTGCAGTGTGGCAGTTGATAGTGATGTCTAGCACTGGGGCATCATGCTGCAGACATGTACCATGATGTCCCACCCAGTCATATTATCCTGACACCTGGCCAACCAGTCCTAACACTAACCTCTTAATACCGAGCATCAAGCGAGGCAGCTGTTAGTACCATTTTTGTAAGTCTTTGGTATGACTCGACTTTGAATCGAACCCACGACCTCCCACATCAGAGTTGGATGCTCTAACTACTAGTCCACCAGAGCACCACCTGTATCTGTTTGACATGCTCAATTAAACATTCAGATTATGTCTCATTATTATATTTTCTTGCTAAAATGCTACTGAGCCATTCTATTCAGGATAAATATCCATGATTGATTGAAATAAACACAAATGTGTTTGTACTGCCAATCTGAGTTGATAAAACATTAACACCTTAACTGGGCAGAGGCATGCATTACTGTTTTAAACTATAAATATTGTATTCTCCCCATTTCCCCACAGAAATGGTGAGTCTGAGACATATATCCCATGGTCAGACTCCATCATCTACAGTTCTGATAATGCTAATGTTGTGGTCATTACAAGATAAGATAACTTCTACGTTCCCAACAGTGTGATTTATCTACACTTTCCATAGATGGAGACTGTATAATAAATTCCTGATGATGCCCAATTTTTTATTTCAGGATGACTTTTTAAGTCAGCAAACATTATTTTAGATATTATAGGTGTATATTTTCTGTTATCTGCGGAGATGCTCTTATTCCATTGTTTCAAAATGCAGTAATATCCATTGATCTGTATGGGTGTCCCTCCTAATTCAGCATATACAGAATCATTTTGGATAGATATTGTAACCCAAAGTTTTTTTTTTTTGCAAAAATTTAAGTGCAACTGTTCAACAGCATTTCTTTCAGTGAATCCCAACCCCTCTGATCCAGGATTAAGAAATTTTACCTTCAGAGGTACATTTCCAAACTGTATAAATATTTATCCATTGCATATAATGTCTTTGAAGTTTGTTCACTTCAAGTTTGTTGAGCAAGTGTGAAAGAACTTCTGCTCTTGTAAAAACAATTCTAAGAAAAATAAATTTGTTTACAACCTTTAACTGGAAGTCTTTATAGAATAAAGAATCGTCTAATATTCTTCCTCCCTTGTGAAAAATCATAAATTTTGTGTTTTATTTGTATTAACTGTAAGGTGCTTTCTTATTCACAGTATGTACTCCAGATCATTTACAGAATCTAGCAGGGAAGTTTGAACAGAACTATATACCATTTAGTATCTAGTGCGTGCAAAGATGACATTCACATTATCTTCGAATACCTTATTAAATTGTTGAGAGCAGCAAAAACTGCATCAAATTAAGGATTTGTTTTGCCAATTAGTTGATTTCAGGACAGAAAATTGATATTTTATTTATTGTAGTGTGTTTGTGATTATGTGAATGTACATGAGTAAGGCATTGGTGTTTAAGTCAAGTGCAAGTCTGTAAGTGTGTTAAATGCCCAGAAGATAACAGAGAAGTCATTTTATTTTATTCAGATTTGAATTTTCATTTTCTATATGCCCATATGAAAATATATCTTATCCTCAATTTGACATCAGTTTTATATGGGTAACACACACTGATGTCCCTTTTGGATCTGAAAACACTTTTTCAATCTGAGAAACGTCCAAACAATGTCTGGGAATATGGCAGGTATGCCATACCATTGATGCAAAATGGCTTAAAGAGATAAAGTGTGAATATTCAGTACTGATTCCCAGTTGAAATAAAATCTTGATCTCTCTGTGGAGGTTTTTGTCGTTTTCGCCTGAAATGTGAGTAGGAATTGCATTTTGGAGGTTATTTGTGAACACATGAGCAGAAGGGTAAAAGTTGGAGATTTTTTTTTTTCATTTTGCTTAATGGACCCATCATTTAGATTGAGACCACTCTTTATTCAAAATGTCCAATTTATCCTACTTTTTGCAAAGGTTCAACTGTCTGTGTGCAGTTCAGACTGGTCTGTTTTAGATCTGAGGCCAAAAAGTCTAAAATCCAGACACTAAATCGGATTCCAACATCAGACAAATTTTGAGAGGGAAAATTCTGGTCCAAAACATTACATTTTTCCCTCTGTATTTTGTAGTGCAACTAGAACATTCAAATTATTTGGTATCATTGTAAAGCTACATATGTCTACCTTTCTATATATAATACCACTCATTTTATTGTGTAGGCTACCAAGACCAGGGATTAATGTGTTGCAACCTTTAATAGATTTAAGAAACTAACAAACTATAATCAAAGTGATATTTAGGTAACCCAAGCTCAGTCTTTACATAATCACTCATGTATGGGGGTCCCTGAGTGGCCCAGTGGTCTAAAGCACTCTCTGTTAGGATCACTGCCATCTCACCTCTGTCTGCATGGGTTGATTCAAAAATTCGGCAAATGTGGATATATGAGAAAGCTTGCCAGTAGCTTCTTGTGGGTTGGTGGTTTTTTCAGCAGATTTCCTGGTTTCTTCATCCACCATTAATACTCTATAGCCTATCGTGTGCTGAAAAATGGCATTAAGCCCCAGAACAACAACATCACTCATGTATGACATTACAATGATAAGACCATGATGATTTACTCAACAGTAATAGAGGATTTCCACTGATGAGTAATTGGACTTTGTGGCAGATGACATTAGCATACTCAGTATAAAAATTGACTGGTCTTTGTTTCATGGAAATCTTTTCAGCAAGTAGAGCATCAGTCTCTTAGAGGGAGATTTTGCTTTTTTAGTCCCTAATTTTTTTACAAGCGGCAAAAAATTACAAAATCAGTCTCTTAGAGGGAGATTTTGCTTTTTTAGTCCCTAATTTTTTTACAAGCGGCAAAAAATTACAAAATCAGTCTCTTAGAGGGAGATTTTGCTTTTTTAGTCCCTAATTTTTTTACAAGCGGCAAAAAATTACAAAAAATTATGCATTATATTCTAAAAGATTCTTGTCACTAAAATTTTACTTTCAGCAACCATTTCTGGCCAGCCAAACCCATATATACTCATTTGTAAGTTCACCATTTTCTAGACTGATTTCCATTCTTTCACAAGTCTAAGAGTGTGTTCCTTTGTGCTATTTTTAGTAATTTTTTAAAGCTTTTATTTTCATTAATCATGCATATAATGATTATAAAACAGATTCAGAACCTTTGTGAATTCTGTTATGGAATTATATATATATATATATATATATATATATATATATATATATAGCTTGCATATTTGGGATGAAGTTTGATGACAAGTTATGTCTAAATATTACATATTTCACTTGTTTCTCGCTTGCATGTGTATAGTGCAAAAATGCAAAACAACCCAGTAATAGCTTATAAGAGAATTCTGACCAAAGTTAATCACAGAAATTATGAGTAATTTGTCATTTCATCATAAATGAGAAGAGTGTCACTTGCTGCCAACGCTTTGAGGTGTACCTCTTTCTTGGGAGTAATTCCACATCTGGCACAAGAGGCAATCAAGAGGACTGGATGCTGAATAGATGTAACTGCATTTCAGACAGAATTTGTTTGTCTTGCATACACATTCATGAATCAGGAAGTGAAAAATTTGTAGATCAAATATTTTTTCAGTAGTTTGAATACAATTTTTTTTCTTCTTGGTTTCACACTAGAAATTCAGTGATTCACTTCAGACCATGGGACAAGAAACAAATCAATATGCATGAAGATGATATGGAATTATGTACTGACAGTAATGTTTACAGGACCATCATGTTCTCAATCAATACTCAGTGGTATCCTATGTTACAAAGAATTTTCTTCAATAATAGATTATGAAACTTTTTTTTATGCAGTACATTTCGTTTTAATTCCAGTAATACATACCATAGGCTACATGAATCCTTTATGGACAACAATTTCCAGTTGTGTTCTAAGCCCAGCAAGAATGATGTGAAGAAAACAGTGTCAAAACTTAAAATGTTTGTTGTTATTTCTACAGGAAAATTGGGCTACTTACATGATATTTCACATGCCTATCTGTGCTAATTTGGGAATTGTCTTCATATCAGAATTGAAATGTCATTCATAGTACACTTGAGATTTTGACCCTTGTAAAAGATTGCTGCTAGCTCTACATTTTAGTGAAAAGAATCTTTTACAATGTAGAGCTAGCAGCAGGCTTGTTGTGTAATGCCACCTTGACATTTTACAAATTTAGAAATGTTTACTACTTTCATTGGAATTGCATGATAGTTATTAACACTGGTATAATTTAATAAGCTTGAGTTATTATTCTACTAAACAACAGCTATTACATTTGGTGTTCTTCCTGTCTGATGATTTTTGTAAAGAATGATGTAATAACAGTTCTTCTTTAAGATTTGAAGCACAATAAATTTAGTGTTGATATATGTAATTTGAATTGACAGAAATAATCTACATGTACTTTATTTCCATCTTCGGACTAAAAATAATGTTCATCAAACCTGATATTAATTAGCAAAATTATTTGTGAGTGATTTTAATTTTTAATGTAGCTTTAACAATTTCTGAGTCATATCTGTACAATGTCTTTAGTGTGGCAGTTCATAGTGATGTCTAGCAGTGGGGCATCATGTTGTAGACTCTAGCATCATGTCCCACCTAGTCACATTATCATGACATAAGGCCAGCTGGTCCTAGCACTAACCTCTTAATGCACTTTCTTCATTAAATATGTTGAAACCAATTACATAGTTAAGCTAAAACATAAAACCTCATCTTACAGATGTTGTTATATATATATATATATATATATTGTGGAGGATGCTCTCACTGTGGGAATTTTGTTGTGCACGATTGGGGGTGGAGTGCTTCCAGTATTTTATTTATTTCTTCCTCTAGACTACTCTTCCTCCTTCTCCACCTTCTATCCCTCTTCTCTTTGCGACTACTCTTTGTCGACTCTGACTGCTCTTCCAGTCTCACTTCCATCTCCCCTCTTAGAGATTTGAGACTACTGAACTTGAACCAGAAGTTCTGTCCCCCAAAAAGCTTCCTATGAAAACACAAGGACAGTACAATATTTTTCCTTAGCGCTCTCATCTAACACTACACACAGCCTATCATCAGATAATGGCTATTAAATTTCTCCGGTCACACATTCATTCACACCGAAATATGCATACATTCTTGTATGGTAAAACACAGCATAATAAACACAACATAATAAAAGCAAGTTATCAATTACTCTTATACATACAACAATAAATTTCTTCACATCAGTACATACTCATAATCCCAATATACTGATAATATCACAATAATCAGACCCATCTCTTACATTACAACACATACAAAGTAACCTACTCCCTATTCCATTATTCTAAACAATAACACATCAGACACATCTCTTTACATTACAACACATACAAAGTAAACAAATATTCAAATATCCATGCTTGCTATATTCATACATCCTTTGTAACTAATCTTACTTCAATCATTTTCCCAAACCCACAATTCAAACGTGTACATTCCTACACAATGCATTACTAAATGTACTGCTTACTATAAAGTAACCTACCAGTGAATTACAACAAGCTAACAGTCTACATAATTCTCTACATAAAACAAATCCATTTCTCAATTATGCATATAAATGAAACACTACAAAGGTAATTCTACATACTAAAACAATCCCAGTAATTAAGTATACATGCCACAAATAATTACAATTATGATGCCGTAATGTTCTGCAAAATCAAGCAAATAACTTACTGGCCTTTCAAAGCTTTTCTTCTCTTACAAGCTTCATCGCCAAATTACAAATGGCTCCTTGGAGTACCCTATTCCTTAACCCTTAAAGTGTTAGTTGCACTGCTAGTTAAGGTCTCGTAGCGCTAGTCGAGACTTAAGTCATTTTCCAGGCAAGCAACAATATACACATCCTATTACTTCAGTCTGCCATGATTGCTTGTAAAACTATATTTGATTGGTTTATAGAAGCCCAGAACAAGCATTCCATTGTGCTTTACTATGTAGTTAGCAAAGAAGTTTTACAAATACTCTATTTTGAGCACATGGTGCTTAGAAAAATATTAAATTGGCTGACGCTGAATACAACGGTGATTTCTTTCAACAAATACTGGCTTCTGTTGACGATGATGACAGTAATTTTGAAGGATTTGAGGAGGATGAAATTATTGGAGCTGGCAAAGTGATGATGGAAATGCACATGAGTAATTTTGAGCCCGAAATTAATTTCGGAGAACTAGAGTCTGATGTACATGCTGGCTGGACGAGAAAAGATGGCGTGCCTGTCAACTACCCATTCACTGGTATTTTAAAATTAAATGTTCTATGAACCAATGGCCTATCTGAGACTTTTTTTAATGCAAATATAGAAGAACAAATGAAAATTGAAAAGTTTTCATGAACATTTGTTACTGACTTTGGGTGTCTAAACTTCTAACATTCATGGAATGGATGCTTATAAAACTTACCTTTTCTTTACCTGTAATTTTCACAATTTAGATATGACTTCGTAACAGACATAACATATACATGTACATTGTTCAAACAAGTAAAAGAATATAATATTTCTTTGATATATTTGAACCTTTCCATACAAAATCAAACAAAAATACAGATGAAATAAAAGGTAATTTGTCATTTTACCTGTATTTGCACCTGTACATGTAAATGTGCCTTGATGCTAATCTTAAAGTTTAGACATCCACCATCAATTTTCATATAGGGTTTGTGTATCTATTGTATATATTTATTGAAAAAAATACATGCAATTTAAAAACTATGCCATTTTATTCTTTTTTTTCCCCAAACAATTCAGCACTGAGGGATCTTGTACTGCAGAACAGTATAGCACTTTAAGGGTTAGCAATCTGTCTAGGCATAACTGACAACTTTGCTGTGAGTTTGAGCTATAATTCTGATCTTAGTTTTAAACACACCCTCTATCTTAATTCCTTTTGGATCTTGCTGTGAAGTGATCCACTCAACATAGCAGGCAATGTCCTCATGCTTTCTGTCCATGTGGGATTGGATGAGAACACACCCCATTCCTTTGATCTCTGAAACAATATTTAATGCCTGGGTGTGAATACTACAAACCTTTTTCTAACTGGTACTAACTATAGCCAAGCTGTTGGTTACAGCATCCTTACATAAGGGATTAACACTAGCCTTTGGCAATGTTTGCACATCAAACAGTTGTTGTCTGGTTTATATACTTCCAGATAGCTGGCTGAGGAAGCAAGCATGCAACATGCACACACACACAGACACAGACACACACACACACAAAGTAATATATTCATTTATTCCATCAAGCACTATCACATTATGAATATATACAATCTATGAATTTAACAAATATGTGTTTTTAGCCAGAAGAACTAGTAGATAGCTTTACTAGAACTTTTGAATCTACATGTATATAGAAAATAAATTTCAAGACAAACATTAACAATTGAAGTTATAGAAACTAGTAGTCTAATAGGAAATTTACTAGTATCAAACTAGTGAACCACATTAAATTTCAGTTAATGATATATATATATATATATATATATATATATATATATATATATATATATATATATATATATATATATCATACTTTAATTTAATTCATGCTGCAGACATGCAGAAATATTTTAAGGAGAAAAGAGCAAGATTGTATAAGATGCTGTTAACATGATAATACAAAGGAAGCCAGCTTGTAATTGAGTCCAACCATACAACAAATACTTCTGTAAGTCAGATATCAAAACACAATGGCACTTAATTAAGTTCTTGGCAAAACACTCACAGACAAAGCTGTTATAGTGCATTTTGTCTTTGAATACATGAGGGCACATTGCATTTATGATGATTACACTTAAACCAAACTAGAACTAAAACAAATTTCGCTTGATAAAAAAATTATTTAATTGATATTTATTTGCTAAAGTAATGCTTCCACCAGGCATACATGACATTTTCATTTATCAAAATTTCATTGAATTTTGTTATTTACAGAGTACTAAGAAGGTCATTTGGGAAGATCATGTGACAAAAGTCATGTGACTTCTCATTAACAGCAAGCAATACATCAGTTTTTTTATTTACCAGTTTTGATCATGATTTTTTCAGGTTAAACAGATAAGGCTAATAGTCACTTATAAGTCAAGTCCAACTGCAAACAGTATAGACCCTAATATACCATAATGTGCCAGCAGATCAGGGTCTGTGTTGTTTTTTCTACTGATTACTCCTAACAAATCTGTATAGGCCCATATCAGCTGGCACATTACATGACAGGCCTGGGCCTATGCATTTAGCAGTTGGATTGAACCAATATGCAGGTATATACAACCAGTTGTGAACATTTAACCAAAAATTATCACTTTGATGGAAAGATAAAGTGGCCAGATTTAAGTATATTTGCATAAAATAGTGTTGCATATATGAAATCCATTCCAGTCCATAATGAAATATTTCATCATGTACAGTGAAATATGTCTGTAAAGGATATTCAAGGAACTATGAACTTTTTTTTAAAATTATAAACAGTTGTAAAATGTAGGGTAATGTAAGAAAAAGGACTCATAAATGTTATCTTTTATGAAACTCAGGTGTCATTTATAGAGTTGTTTGCTAAGGCAGATTTTTCTAGACAAATCAGCTGACATTTATTAACCATGCTTTTTCTTGATATCACATTTTTACTTTTGACTTTAAAGTACATTATACACAGTAGTTAATTGTGCTCCTGAAAAAAAGGTTAACCAACAGTTGAAATGGTGTCAGACTATTCCATATTTTTAAATCCCTGCCTGTGACAGGTGAGGTACCAATACTGAATATGAGGTCTATTGTACACAGAACCACAAAAATTGGACGAGTAATAAGAGTCAAACACATAATTGGTTATTAGTCAAGAATGAAAACGAAGGTGAGTCAAATAATTTGCAATGTTAAACTAAATTTAACAGGGATCTGTGACCATATTTACACTTTACACTGAGATTCAGGGATCAGGAATGGGCAAGTGGGGGTTTGCCTGAAGTTTTCAAGACTGCCCCACCCACCCACCTCACAGGAAAAAAAACAAACAACCCACCAAAACATACATAGAAATGTACGGTCACTTAAAGTTTGACTGTTTTATTCTTATGCACATCGATTGGTTATTATGCACATTTTGAGTAAATGGACAGAAGTTTGCTTTGGTGTCCTTTTGAGGAAAGTCAGAGCTCTTTGAAATTTTGGAAAAGAACCCTCCCCAACACATGACCTGATGTATCCCTGAACTTGCAGTAGTTCTCATAATTAGTCTAGAATGGCACAGAAAAAAACATGAACAAATCACCAAAAAAAAATCTGCGAGAGTGCAGATAAAAACAATTCAAAAGACTCAATGTTTCACTACCACATCTCAAACCAATCCTTGTCTTTCTGTTTCTGAATTGTTGGTAAACTTCATGTTTGAATTCCTCAGCTGTTTTGGTTGTAAATAAACATGATCTTGGCTGCATTGTTATGTGGGTGTTAAATGTAGAAGCAGAGTGACTGACAAAGTGCCAACTACAAACCTATGTAACCTTTTCCACAGGAGTCTGCAGTTTTATCAATAAAGCAGGACAAAATTTCTGACAGCCGTTAGTATTATAAAATAACATAAAATTATTTTTTAATACCGTTAAGGTGATTTCATTTTGTCAGAAATTTTGTCATGCTTTATTGATGAAACTGCAGACTCCTGTGCCTTTTCTCACCTCCTTCAATAAGATTCCTTCATTACTTTTGTAAACCAAGCTGACAACCACAACCCCACCTTTTCTAGATCTTTTGCAAATCCATGTCAAGCTTTAAGAGAAAGTGTATCTGATAACACATTTAATATTTAATTTTTTTGCATTTGTAATACTTCAGTTGAAAATCTGCAAAAAAGTATGCCTTTGAAATATCACATTATTGATCATGGTGTGTCTATTGTTGCGAGTTTAATGCCATTTTTCAGCACATGATACATGGCAACCAGTATAGCTGTGGAGAAAGAACTCAGAAAAGACCTGCCAACCCATGGGACACGATGTGTCAACTGTTGTTGTTTGTTATTGTTGTGGGTTTAAATTTAATACCATTTTTCAACATATGATAGGTTATACATGATGACCAGTGTAACTGGTGGAGGAAGAATCCATGAAAAACCACTGTCTCATAGGCCATGATATGTCTGATTTCATTGCACAAGAAAATAATCTTTTGGCAGGAAAGATATAGCACAAATACTTTTCATTGTGCACATGTATATTTGTCAATATTACTAAGCACGTCTACATAAAATTAAGACTCACAAGCTCACACAAACTTATGAAATAATATATAGATGCATAATAAAATATCTCATGCCAATTGTTTAGGAATGGACATTGGGGATTGAATTTATTGTTTTGCTATGAACTAATTGATTTTCAGCTGATGGTAGATTGATTATACGGTGATTGGCTGACAATATGCACATAAAATGTATACATTTTGTGAAGAAAATGTGCTGAGACAGCTATTGTTCAAGAAAACATTGTCTTGGAAGATTAACAGATTACACTCTCACTCACAATAAAACTGAAAAATTCATCAAAGATAATCAGGAAACAATGGTGAGTTGGTTCTAAATTATGGGAGCCATGCCACAAGCATGTTATAATATTTAAATTTGTGTTATAATGAAGTGAGTTGTGGCGGAGTTTCCTGTGTTATTATATTTTGACTAAATTTGGTACTGGAGAAATCCTAGCTGAGTGGAATTGGCTGGACTGCAGATTCAGATTTTCAACATCTAGATGAGTTATGGCCCTTGATTGTTGGACATGTCCAGTCTTTTCCACTTAAAAATATCTCTTATTTTTTTTTATTGCTTGTCAATGAAAGATGGTATGTGACTGTCTTCTTGATATTAAAATAAAAATACCTCTTTAAACACTGAGTATTGCATCTTTCTTGTAGACTTTATGGACACACAGTATGCAGTTAATATCTTATCTCATAAGCTGCTCCAAGATGGTGAAGAAGTGACATATCGTCTATTTCATGAGTCACCATATGTTTTAAGGATTTTATGTATTTTACATTTATCGTTTATTATGTAATGAATTTTACTGAAATTTAACATAGTTTTATGTTGTTGTACATCATCCTTACATTTAGTTGGAAGGTTTTGTCTTTTTAAATTTGTGTGGAGATCATTTTTAAATATTTGAACTTTCCCATAAGTTGGTGCTATATAGGCATAATTGTGCTAAGGTTCCATAAAACACTGGTACCTACCTACCTACCTACCTACCTACCTACCTACCTACCTACCTACCTACCTACCTACCTACCTACCTACCTACCTACCTACTTACCTACCTACCTACACACATACACACACACACATACACGACCACACACACACACACACACACACACAATAATTAAAGTGATATGACTAAAACTCTAGAAGTTACATTAAAAATCCAAATCACACACACACACACAGAGTATGAGGATAAATTGAGGTATACCTCTTTCTTGGGAGTAATCTTATGCAGACACCTAGATGCAACACTAGACACCACTTTTTAATTTAAATGGAGTGGAAAAGCACACTATTTTTAGTTGATGAGAAGACATTTGTTTGAATCATTAATTCCTTCTCAGATGTTGCATCTACATATCTTCTTCCAAACAGATATCACTATAGGTGTGCCAATGACTAATCCCATTCCTCTTGAGGTATACCAGATATTTACAAAACAAATTTTGTTTTTCTTTTCTTACATGTTCTTTTATCTAACAAGTTGTATCCTCCTATTCAAAATACCTTAACTGGTATCACCATCAACACCTAGTCACTTCCTTTACAAACATGCACTCTCCTACTTTTATCCAAAAAGTGGGAGCCCTCATTTCCTGAAATTTGCTTGTGATTTACTGTCATCAAACATAATGATGATTCTCATATAAATAGGTCCATTTTATGGCTTCAACATGAATGCCAATAATTACACCAGTATAAACAGAAAGTTTTTCAAATGTTGGATTTTGTAAATTAGCTGGCAAATTGTCAGGGCAAGGGCAGTTCAGTATATGGGTCTAATGCATTAAAAAAATGGTCAGTCCAGACTAGAACTGTAAAAGAAAAGATCAAATTTGTAGATCAGTAGAACCAGCTACAGGACTTGTAAGGTAAGGGAATATCAACATGTATGTAGAAATTACTACTTCAGAGGTAATTAAATAACAATTTTTATCTTGTCCCATTGATACAGTCAACTCCAGGGGAGTTGATGACAAATCCCAGGAGAACAACAATTCATCATTGATTTGAAACCCAACCATTTGAAGGCAAGTTCCAAACAATCCTGCATCATACAGCCATTTTTTGACTGCTTGTGCCAGGACCAAAGAGTCATTAATATAACAAACACAAATTACACCATTGGACAAATACAGGATTTTGAATTTTGGTGAATGTTAGGGGATTTGATGATAGACCAAATGGAAGAACACAAAAATTCATACATATGACTTCTCCAGAAAAGTGTGAAACATTTCCTGTGAGGTTTACCAAAAACAGATTCAGGAAGCTCCTTTTGATTGCAACTGCACAGATATGGATTCATTTGGCACAACGTCATGCATTGACACCTTATGTGCTGTTTACTTGTCCTGTGTAAAGAAAGTTTCAACCTGTGAAATCATGATGAAAAAAACATTCCTTGATAAAAGAAGGCACTCATACTTTTCATTCACTCAATTCATCAGCTTCTTCCCTCATTGTGAAAGGTACCTCACTATTGGGAAAACGAACCCTCATTGTGAAAGGTACCTCACTATTGGGAAAACGAATCCTCATCATTGTTGTCAATACTTGTTTCAAAAAGAATTATCATGTATAATAGAAAGAAGGCCAGACATTATTTGTAGGAGGCAAAATAACAAAAAAGTTCTGGAAAAATTTAAATTACAGTGAAACTTCAAATTTAAACATGCTCATGTGTCTGGTGTCACAACATCTACCTTTCTTTAGACACCTGTAGAGTTCTAAACTGAAAGAGGACCTGGCATAGCATGGCATGGCAGCATCATGTGAGGATTAAGAATGGGTTAAAGGTGACATTTTCTATCAAGTAGCAATCATAGTCTGAACTGAAACTGAACAGCTTAGGGGTTATGTGAAAAATTGACCAGGGCATGGTCAGTTCCAAATGTATCTGTTACTGACCTGTCTATCACACTGACCAGTCCAGACCAGAGCTATCAGAACTGGAGATTAGTTGTTAGGGGCTACAGAGGCTAGTAATGTATCCAAGTATTAACTGTATGTGGAAGTTAGGACTAATTAAACATAATATAAAAGCAATTATTGTTACTGTCTGTTTATGCACATCACCATTAATTATATTTAAATTGTTGATATATACTGCATTTTTAATGAAATTTAATATTGAAAGTTGAAAACCATCATTCTGATGCCATAGGAAAAGATTATACCAGAGTTTCCATATTTGAGACATATTTTAATAGGTAGAATCCTAATTTGATTTAAGAAAATTAAATACAGTCTACTCCACTTATATGCATAGCCTCGGGACTGGACTCAAGCTATGCATATAAACAGAGTATGCATTTAAGTGGAATTCATGTATATTTACAATGTACTTGTAAAATGGAAAATGGAAAATCATACAAAGCTCACATGCTATATAAATGTGTTTCAGTGTATTAAATATCTACATATACAGGTAATTCCACAATACATGTACATGTAAATTCAGACAAACACTATAAACTGTTATTGTCAAAATTATTAACAGTGTGTATCACTCTTTGTCAGCAAAATAGTATATAGGTCAGTACTAAAATTAGTTCCAAGTAAAGTAAAAAGTTTACATAAAAAGAAAGACATTAAAGTCTTTGCAAAAAGTTTGCAAGTTACTTGATAAAAAAGTTTTTTGAATGCAGTTAGGGTGGCCAATCTGGTACACAATAGTCTGCAAGTTATAAAGTCTGTCATACAATTTGTACCCATTTTCTTCCAGAAACACTCTAATAGTTTCCAGACTTTTAAGGGCAGTAGCAAAGTTTGGTGGCGGGACAGATAAATGATTCGTAAAATCCTTCACATCCTCTGGATCTGAATCCTTTTATTCAAGCTGGACTTTGAACAGATATCGGCAAGAGTTTTTTCTTCATCAATATGAAGGTGTTCATCAATCACTGCCACAGTGATTGAAGTCATCCAATGTCATAGTGGGTAGGATAAAAACCTCAATTTTGTTATCAGTAACATCTTCAGGAGATGCAGTGTTTTTGACAAAACTTGCACATCAATAACAGTTGTGATGGTTGCTCCTGAAATTTGATTCCATGCCACTCTTTGTATATACAAGGCATTCTGTAAATTCAGTTTTTTCACCAATTCTGCAGCACACACTTCACTTCCATTGTTGATGATGTTAACAACTTGACACATCAGTTGAATCAGTGATGTAATGCTAGGGGTAGAAAGAATAGTTTGACAAAGATTATCAATGAGCAGCACAATTGTCAAACAACATGAGAATCAACATGAGAATTTTGCTTTTTCTGCTTCCCTCTGATTTTCCTAAACCATTCTTGCCATATGTCATTGTTGCTTTTTGTTTGCTTCATATGACACTGGTAATGTCTTAACACTCTTAAAACATGTGTTTTTGCTTTTGTCAATCACTAATGGCTCTAGTTTTTCACTTCCATCCATGTTAGCTGCAAGCAACAGAGTCACCTGATCACTTGCAACTTTAACCCCTGATACATCAGCACCTTTAAATGAAAGTGTTCCATATGGGATAGCTCTCCAATAATGCCAATTCTCATTAGCATTATTATCATTGGGATAAAGGTCTACATGTATATAGCCTTGACCTCCACTTAGATGTCTTGACCATGTTTATGCAATTAAGGTTGTCAAATCTGTATAAAGTCAAAGGGTGAGATCAGCAAATTGTATGCAATTAAATGATTTATGCAATTAACTGATATACATTTATCCAATATTGATTAATATGCATATTAATGAAGAAAAAACAGGATCATACTTTTGCTATGGCTTAAGTGATCTATGCAGTTGAGTGATATGCATTTAAGTGGAGCCAACTGTATGCTTTATGCTTCATACAGTAACATGACCCTCTCCTATGGCTCTCTAAATAAATATACATATATATGTAAATAGGAACTGTGATGGTAACTCTTATTAATCTGGACACAATCTGACAGGCACACATACTGGGTATACTTTGCCCATTTTATCTATTTAGGAAAATGAGACAGTACCTTATAGTAGCAAAATATTATCCAAGAAAACATATTTCACTTCTTGAATAACCTGTAAAATATACATGTACTTTGACAACAGTTTTCAACTTTATGCATTATACTTGCATATAAGACAAGTCCAACTGCAAACAGCACAGACCACGATCTGCCATTGCATTATGTGCTGACAGATCTTGGTTTGTACAGTTAGGAGTGATCAGTAGAACAAACAACATAGACCTCGATCCTTAGGCACCTCATGCTATGGCATATGAGGATCTTTAATGTGTGTAGTTGGATTCAACATA
Organism: Potamilus streckersoni; assembly: GCA_016746295.1. Taxonomy (NCBI): domain Eukaryota; kingdom Metazoa; phylum Mollusca; class Bivalvia; order Unionida; family Unionidae; genus Potamilus; species Potamilus streckersoni. Next base: position 1,067,304 of record JAEAOA010000207.1, read on the forward strand.
GAAATGAATATACATATATAAGGTATTAGTAGTTTAATATTAAATGACAAAGGCTTTACTGTTAGGTCTCCTCAAAATCTCATAAAATGTTTGTAATAGAAGGCTCATGCTGGCTACAAAACAGCTAAATACGAAGATAAATTTAACAAAAATAATAAAAATAGATGAAATTGTGTACAATTTTTAACAGACAGTTGTGTATTTTTTAAAATATTGCAGAGCATGTTTGAGTCACAGATGTTACAGACCAAACAATTTGGTGGCAGTACTGACTGCATATGAATACCTGGTTCACTTCAGTTAAGATAAATTCATAATTTATTCTGTTGTATAGAACCAGTGAAAATTACAATCACTACCATCAGTAGTACTAATAAAAAAAGGAATAATACTAACCAAATATATGGAGATTACAGTCATATCATCCCTAGTACTAAAAAATGACATGCATTATACTAAACAAATATATGGAGATTACAACCACTACCATCACTATAGTACTTAGAAAAAAAACCTGCATTATACTGACCAAATATATGCAGCTTAATATTTAAATTTTGACAGTTCTAGTATCATTTGGGGAGTATAATGGAGGTCTGCTGAGCTGACATTGTTTGAGTCATTTAATGGCATTTTTTGAAAAGCAAACATTTTGTGGTAATCTTGGTAAATTCCAGTTAAGAATAAACTTGCACTATGAATGCCTGATGGATCGGTTCTAGAACTCATTTTGTATGTGTGAAGTGATTTCATATGGCATCAGTGTACAGTATCAGAGCTTGATATATAGTATTTATTTTCAGCATGATAATTTGGTGTGGCTGGATACTGATGCAAATTATTAATAATTAATAATCAAGACAGGACACTTTTACATGCTTGCTTGCTTTGATTATTGCTTGGATGCAGGTACAAAGTACAGCCCAGACATAATTTCCCTTGGGCTCAGTAAACATAGTACATTACTGTATAAATAGCAAGGGAAAAATTTGGCTAGCACCTATTGGTTAGATCTCTATCCTTCTTTACCTACACACCATATAACCTGTTGCTTAGCAGTGTTAAACAATAACATGGCTTCACCTTGCTATGATTGTGTTTACACAGCATTCTTTAGGAATTCCAGAAGTTCTTGAATGGATTCCTTGGGAATATATGTATCAGTGTATATCCAGAACTAGTTAGGATTTACGTCATTACTATATACTTTTGTGATCATGTGTGCTCTAAGATGATGAATTATGGAAACAGTTTACCTTTTGTAGTTTGCTATTACTTACAATGTACTTGGACAACTCAAGTGAAGACACTTGTTCATTGTTCTGGCATTAACATTTTTAGCTTAAATATATTATGCATTATATGAATTTGATGCTAATATCAGCTGAATTCAAAGTGGCATAGGACTTTCAAAGAACCTGCTAGAGACCCAAAGGATTATGCTTGAATCCTTACCAGTAACACTAACCTGACAGAAGTTTGGCTCATTGCCGTAGAAAGCAAATGAAAGTGAAATGTGCTCATTTTGCAATCATTAATGCATGTGGCTTTCCAGATTAGTAATTATTCTACCCAAAATTGGAGATTATTGCATGCTTACTGAATGTAATAAGCAGTGCTGATGACCAGGATGAAAAGAAAGCTTGCAAAATTAAGGAGCCAGGATAGCAATGTGAGTACTATTTGATTATATTATTTTAGAATTGTGAGTACTATTTGAGTATATTATTTTAGAACTGAGTACTATTTGAGTATTTTTAGGCACTATCAGCAGTATTTGATTATTTTTGTTAGCCTCTTCAGGGCTGTACCAAAATGAACTCTTTGACTGACATAGAATTATCAAATCTAGTTGTAGAAACAATAATTTTAAAATTTTGGTTATTGGCCATAAGGCCATGTAATCTTACAGTATAATTCTTTATCCGCTGTGCACCAGCCATTGTCCTTTGTGGATTATCCAAGCACAGTTATGTCTCAAAAACCACGGAACCAATTTGTTTATTAATTTACAGGATGATTCTTGTGAGAAGGTCTTTTACTTTATAATCAGTGTCAGCTTGCCTGTCAATATGGTCACCATTACCAAAAATAGGAACCTTTAAATAATTTCTTGTCTAAAACCACTTAACAAAATTTGATCAGATGTGAGAACGCTTTCTGGCATGAACACCTTTTCAACACTATATGATGCCAACCCTCCTCCATCAGTATAGCATTGTTTACTAAACTTGACAAACCACTAAATAACTTATTTCTCACTGCTAAACAGAATTTGACAAGGCTTGAAACATTGTAGTCGAGGACTTTACAATTTTACCATCAAACAAGGCTTCCATTACTAAAAAAGACAAAATACTTTTAACTTGTGAAATGCTAGTCTGAAGAAAATTTGTCCAAATGTGTAATAGACAAATGTTCAGTAACCTCTCAAATGCCACTGAATAGAATTTGTCCAAATGTGTAATAGACAAATGTTCAGTAACCTCTCAAATGCCACTGAATAGAATTTGTCCAAATGTGTAATAGACAAATGTTCAGTAACCTCTCAAATGCCACTGAATAGAATTTGTCCAAATGTGTAATAGACAAATGTTCAGTAACCTCTCAAATGCCACTGAATAGAATTTGTCCAAATGTGTAATAGACAAATGTTCAGTAACCTCTCAAATGCCACTGAATAGAATTGTCCAGATGTGAAGATCAGAGACATCAAAAGAATAATATGTTTCTTGGTACATTGTAAATGAAATAATGTATATGATGATATGTTTGTTGATGTATGATAACATATATTTGCTTTTGAGACTTTGGGTGCTCATTGTGGTATTGAACTTAAGCCTAAATTTGAATCATAATGCAGCAAATTTCAGTCTTCAGGCATTGCCAACTATGGTGTTGACCAAAACTAGTTGAAATTTAAAGATGCTAGACTGGTTGTTAAAGATGCTAGACAGGTTATTAAAGATGATAGACTGGTTACTAGTGGAAATTCAAAGATGCTAGACTGGTTCATAATCTTCAGAGAGCTGGTTTTACTTGGCACCAATGGTTCCCTACCCTAGATCATGATTGCTGGGTGGCCTCACTGGTGTCATAAGAAGAGGGTTGGGAGGTCCTCTTGGTGGCTGATATAGGTTGCAGCAAAAAAATGGTTGAGAACCAATGATGTAGAATGTTGTACTCTCATAACTCATTTGCAGCTGTTTGGATATATTTAATGTTTATTATTGCTTTAATTATAAATCATTCTTGGTTTGTAGGTAAAAATGAGGGAACAATTTGTCATATGTGGGGTAATTTCTGTTTCTTCTTTCTTGTCATGATGTTCTGTTTTTTGAGATGTATTTATGCATAAATCTCAGTTCTGCTACTGCAGTGAGACAGAAATTGCTGGCTTCATCCAGTACAAGCATCAGCTGAAAGAATACTGTGATACTGATGTGAATCGATGAATCATTATGTATGCACAAATCTGACAAAACATCCTCGCTTGAAGGCTTTTATATTCTAAGTAAATGATGCAGATCTGAAATCCAATCACCATTACTTAAAATAGAAAGCTAAACTGCTTAACAGAATTTAATTGACAGAAGGTGTCCTGAGAAAAAGACATAACAGAATTTGTCCAAGTTAAAACGGTTGTTTTGGGTTTAAAACGTTCCAGTAATCATTATTATTGATTATGATATTTGTTTGGGTCAATTACAAAAATATCTGGTAAAAGAGTGGAAGAATAACACATTAATTTGCTGTCAGGTTTTAACAGCTGCGCTTAAATTCATGTAAAGCATTTGGAATATCTTTGATAACTTGTGGATCATCTTCAGGGCTTCCAACAACAGCAAATGAAAAATCTGATGTGTGCAATTAGCAGATGTTGGTACAGTGTGATATACACATGTATTGGCAATTTGATTATTAGTGGTTCAGGAGCTATTTTTTTTTTAAATCCCTGCCTGCAAAAAGCAGCTAGAAAATATGCATATGTAAAGATCAAATGGTTCATTGGTGCCATGTGTTACAAGTCTTTGCTCTTAAAATAAGTAACAGAAAAGAGTGAAAAGCAACAAGCTTTGTGAATTTCAACAAATAATTTATTTACTGAATACAAAGTCCTTGTAATTTAAAGACCTGTCTGTGGTAGCTTATTGTTTTTTTTTTGTCAACAGTAATATCAAAAAAATGTCTCAATCCAAAAATTTTATCAGAGAACTTTTGTATTTTCCAGAGAAAATAATCACTTGAATTCAACAATTTGAAGAAAAAAAACTTCACCCCAACTGGACACAACATTTAATAAACATTGTTCCATGACTACCATGTACCAAGTTATAATGAGAGATTACATAATACATAATTCGTTTTAAGGCAGTCTGACTGAAAGATGGTATACTCCATGACTCCCTTGGATAGTGTTATAATGTGGGACTACTGTATCATGTATTTCATTATGTCATTCTAATTATAAGTTGGTATACATGAGTACCATGAATAGTTTATAATGTGGGACTACTGTATCATGTATTTCATTATGTCATTCTAATTATAAGTTGGTATACATGAGTACCATGAATAGTTTATAATGTGGGACTACTGTATCATGTATTTCATTATGTCATTCTAATTATAAGTTGGTATTCATGAGTACATTGAATAGTTTATAATGTGGGACTACTGTATCATGTATTTCATTATGTCAGTCTAATTATAAGTTGGTATTCATGAGTACATGGAATAGTTTATAATGTGGGACTACGGTATCATGTATTTCATTATGTCATTCTAATTATAAGTTGGTATACATTTTTACCATGAATATTTTTATAATGTGGGACTACTGTGTCATGTACTTAATTATAAGGCAGTCACACGTACTGTAAGGCAGAACACTCCATGACTACCATGGATATTAATGATGGGGTGTTTTTCAAGACGTATAACACAGAATATGCATATTGACTGCCTCTGTCAAGATGCAGGACACACAATACCAGAGATGGTGCTATGGTGTGCAAATTATGCAACATTGTTCTGAATTCATACACTCAACATTGTTTGGAATTCATACACTCAACATTGTTCAGAATTCATGCACTCAACATTGTTCGGAATTCATACACTCAACATTGTTCTGAATTCATACACTCAACATTGTTCTGAATTCATACACTCAACATTCTTCTGAATTCATACACTCAACATTGTGCTGAATTCATATACTCAACATTGTTCCCATTTTATAAACTTGAAGAGTAGTGATACATGAAAACTCCAGCAAATTTGTTTCAGGTGGCTTGTAAAAATGTACTCTGGGAAGTGTAGTTATTAATTAAAAGTTGATTCAAAATTCATTAATGATGCATTTTTGTGTCACGAGGCTGTACACTACTTCTGATCACTGTAGCATCAAGGTCTTGTATGACTCAATAAAGTAGGTGGTATTACAGAAAAAAGTAGACAGATTTAGTTCTACAGCAACACCAAATAATCTGGAATTTGTATTCAAATTACAAAGTATGGATTGAAAAACATGAATCTTTAAATGTGATATTTTTTTACACCAAAAATTTGCAGATTGTCAGGTTTGGAATTTAGACTTTTTGGCCTGATTTCTAAAGCAGACTGGTATGAACAGCACATGGATGGGTCAACCTTTGCAAAAATTAAGATAAGTTTGAAATTTGGAGTAAAAAGTAACCAGGACAATTAAATAAGCTGGGGAAAAAAGCCTCCAATTTTTACCCTTCTGCACATATGAGAGTGAGGCCCCGAGTGGCAGAGTGGTCTAAGGCACTGTCAGTTATGGATCACTGCCATCTCACCTCTGTCTGAGTGTTGAGTCTAGGATTCTAGGATTCGGCTAATGTAGATATGTGGGTCTGTGGGTCGGTGGTTCTTTCAGGTGATTTCCCGGTTTCTTCCTCCACCATTAATACTGGCCGCCATGAATAGCCTATCGTGTGCTGAAAAATGGCGTTAAGCCCAACAACAAACAAACAAACATATGAGGGCAAAATAGCCAGATGATGATTTCTTTCAGAGTACAGGTGGATGGTTGTGATGATGACTATGATTATCGAAGTTATGAACTAGATCAGCTCAGCTGAGAAATTTGTAATGGAGATAGCAGTGATTGATTTTTAACTGAAAATGATATTGAATACAAGTCTGATGTACTTGCTGGATGGACAAAACAAATTGTTTGCAGGTAAAATGTTTTTTTTTTCAGCTATATTTTTTAAATTGTAGAAAAGGCAGGATATGAATCTAATTAAAATGCAGACAATTTGAAAGTTTATCTGAATTTTCATTTCTTTTCTCAAATAATTTAGCCCAGCAAGATCAACTGCTGCAAAACTATATAGCCCTATAAGAGATAATACAAAATGAATAAATTAGAATTTAAAATTAAATTAAAAAGTAAAGATATGTATTTAGTTAAAAAATCTCTGTCAGGAAAAGGACACTATTGCATTGATGGACTTGAAACCCTAATACGCCATTATGGCAGAGTAATAAATCTAGCAATGATTTAAGAAAGGGAAACTTTGGCAGAGCTTCTCTTAGTGAAAAATCTTATTTTTGAGCAGAAGTGCCCAAAGGATGATAACTGTGAATTTTGGAAAATTGTACTTAACAACTCTAAAGAAGTTTCCCAACTTGTTCAAAAAGCAATACATATTGACTGCCTCTATCAAAGTGCAGAACACGTGATGCAATACCTATTGACTGTCACTAACAAGATACTGCCTATATCAAGATACAGAACACAAAATATGATACAAATTGGCTGCCTCTGTCAAGATACAAAATATGATACAAATTGGCTGCCTCTGTCAAGATAAAGAACAGAAAATACAAACACATTGACTGCCTCCTTCAAGATACAGAACACAAAATATGATACAAATTGGCTGCCTCTGTCAAGATAAAGAACAGAAAATACAAACACATTGACTGCCTCCTTCAAGATACAAAATATGATACAGATTTTGAGCATCCGTCAAGATATTGAGAGCCTCCATCAAGATACAGAACACAAAATATGACACATTGACAACCTTTATCAAGATACAGAACACAAAAGATATGATACATATTGACAACCTATCAAGATACAGAACAAAAGATATGATACATATTGACAGCCTTTATCAAGATACAGAACACAAAATATACATATTGACTGGCTGACTATCAAGATTCAGAACACAATATGTTACATACTGTCAAGATACAGAACACAGTATAATACACATTTACTGCCTCTGTCAAGATACAGAACACAGTATAATACACATTTACTGCCTCTGTCAAGATACAGAACACAGTATAATACACATTTACTGCCTCTGTCAAGATACAGAACACAGTATAATACACATTTACTGCCTCTGTCAAGATACAGAACACAGTATAATACACATTTACTGCCTCTGTCAAGATACAAAATACAATAAATATTTACTGCCTCAATCATGATACAGAACACATAATACAATACAGTTTGGTAGTTAAAACAGTACTGCCTGTTAAATGTACAGGTTATACTGATTATGAAACTTGTGTCTGGTTCTATGTATCAAAGCTTCAAAATAGTATTATGCATATATACATCTGTGAATCATCTCACTCCTGCATGGGTGTTTTTCATCCACTCTAGTATCAAACTTTTCATATCTGCAGTGTACATTCTTCAATAATAAATAACTTCAGGGAATATCTTTATGTAAACTGTAAAAATATTTTCAATGGCCCACTCATGAAAGACATTCACGATGTAGGGCATGTGTAGGCAAACTACATCAGGTGTGCCAACAGCGGCATGACTCTTTGTAAAGGCTAATGATACGAATTGCTGTTTTGTATTGTATGTACTAAAGATGACAATTAAAGGAAAGAGAATAATATGTCTTGGCATGCAACACTCAACAAAGCAGACCTGATAGAACATTCCTTAAAGATTTCCAATATCTGCTGCAGGGTGTCAAAATAATTCATTGCAAATTTTGCATGTCTCCATATTTCTGTTTGTGAACTTGGCCCTTTACATGTCATGTGAATTATGTAGATGAGAATTAGACTGACTGAAACTGTTACTATATCTAGATATTGCAAAATATGCAAAAGGGCACGTCAGTTAAGGAGGCATGACAAAAAAGGTCGAATTAGTTAGAGCAAATGACAAAAGGGCAAGGGGACATGGAAAGGTGAGTGGCAAATGAAAGTATGAAATATATTCATTAAATGGTGCACTCAGCCAATCATGAGTAGACAAGAAAGTTTATAGATAAATGGCTTCAATAAACAACTAAATTCCCACATGTTAAAATTCAGTTGAATTTGCAGTCATGGCACTGCAATTTATCAAGAGTCACAAAGGACAGGATTTATTGGTTTTGGATAGAAGCACTTCTAGGAATGAAAAACAAATTAAGGATAAGACATATGGAAATGCACAGAATACAGAAAGGCAAGATGTACTGCTTATTATCATATGGAAGATGGAATAGTTATAGAGAAATCGACACATAACCACACATCGCCAAGATTAAAGTTAACAAAGTTGTCAAAGAAAGTGCTGCAAATTCACGGTAATCAATATGTTCAGATAATTGTGACAGCAACTGTTGAAGATTCAGTCACAAGGCAAATACCAGTAATTCATGAGTGAAAAGAGCTATACAGAGAATGAGGCAAGAATGGTATGTTCCATTGCCAAGCCTGACCAATCTACATGAAGACTTTTAGAAGCAATGCTTTCTTGATGTATGACATTGGTCCAGGTTGACAGCGAACATTGATTTGTTTCAACAAAACACAGTCTGGACCTGTGAGCAAAATCTTCTCACTGTTATGCAGCTGAGCATTCAAATCAGCTCCACAGGAGTTTTGAGTAGATCAACAGCATCCATGCCATTAATGCAGTGATCCTAGTTTTTTTTTATACTAATTACTGGGCACAACACATACGCAGATGCATTTATTCAAGTCTTTGTCAAATTCAGCAAAACTCAAATCTACTCTCACTCCAGCAACAGTTATGAGCTAATTTGAAAATGCTGCTCTTTTGTCAGTTTTGACTACGTAACCACATGTGCAACAAGGCAGTTTCTTCCACATCAGACTGTGCATCTGGAGATGACAAGGCATTTTCTTCCACATCTGACTGTGCATCTGGAGATGACAAGGCATTTTCTTCCACATCTGACTGTGCATCTGGAGATGACAAGGCATTTTCTTCCACATCTGACTGTGCATCTGGAGAAGCTTACAGCAGACCTAGGGATTGCAGTAGCGATACCAGAGTGACCTTGAATTTGCCATAGCAGTTCGCCAAAAACTTGTTGCTTTGGCATTTGTTCCAGTTGAGAATATCAAGTTTATTAAAAAACTGATTGAATCTTTTTATTTCCAGGTAAATACTGACTAACTTAAACATCTTCTGGCTTATTTTGGGTTCACTGGCTCAAAAAACTGGGACACTATTCATGGGATGCTCAAAGACAACCAATTTTCACAATGAAATTTGTGAAATAATTACAATGCAATAAACCAGTATTTCAGAGAAGGGTTGGCAATCTGGACTTAGCCAGCTGCTCAGAGCTATCACCCATCACTTTATAAATTCATTAAAGCCTTTACAAAGAGCAAGGTCTCAATAAAAATTAGCTGGAGCAATACACTATTGGTCAAGAACCTCCAGATAAAAAAATGAATCTTCAAGGATACAGCAACCATGATCATCATCATCATAAGATATTGTGGCAATCAATTGGTTTTGGATTATTTAACATATCAGTGCATAACATGAACCCTCATGTTTGAACTTCAGTTTTAATTCTTTTGATATTGAATTTATTTGCAGGTGTGAGACCACAGTCATAAATTTTATTTATCTGTAATTAAACTTTATAACTATACTTCAATGTAATATATTAGCTTATTTCTTTAATATTAATATACAACAGATTGAGACTCTTGTCACATGTTGTTTTTGTCCACTTTTGTCTTTTTTTTCTTTTTGTCTTGCCCTTTTTGTTGCATACTTTTTTTTGTTTGTTTTGCTCTTTTGTCAGTAAATTGTACATCTAAACTGGTAAACTGTCTAATACTGTAGAACCTGTCTTGAAAGACCACCTCTTTTGCCAACAAATTATGGTCTCTCAAGAGATGTGGTCTCATAGCAGGTAACATTGCTATATAATCGCTAAATTTGTTCATTGAGAGTGTGGTCTCTCAAGACTGGTGGTCTCCCATAGCAGTGGTCTTTCAAGACAGGTTTTAATGTTCTAGTTAATTCATATTTTACATAGAAATTGATGATAACCATCCAATCACAATTCAAGCTAGTGTCTTATTGAGAGGAGATTTGTAAATACATGTATGTTGATATTTCTTCATGGAAAACTGAATAGTAAATGAAAATGTGTACATGTTTTTATTAGACTTAAAAATTGTTACTATGGATGAAGATTATTTACGGAAACTGTTGAACTGGATGACTAACTGAACTTTAAGAGTATATGCTGACATTTGGGGTCACTCTGACGACATGTGATGGCATTGCCACGTGGAAATGCTTAAATGCTGGGGTAATAGTAGTATTCGTGTTTTAAATACTTTTTATGGCAATTATTGCACCGTTTCATGCCTAGAAAATATTTTATCCTGAAAGTCATGAGTTGGCCTGTTCTTTCAGTAAAGAATTATGTACTGGGTTATACTCATGTTGGTCTTTTTTTCACCCAGTCTTTTTATTTTATCAGAGTAATTTAAGAACTTGTGTATCTTATATTATTTTATGGTGTAATTATTAATGAGGTAGATTTCTTAAAGGAGAGTTTGACAAGACAGATTATTTCCGAAGAAGGGGTGAAAAGGTTATATTATAAAATTTGAAAATATTCTGCTTTTGTTTTTGGGACTTGTATTTACAATTTTGCAGTTTTTGCTGTGCATTTATCCATCCATACATCTACCATCCTAGTGGTTAGAGTGTCCGTCACAGATGCATGAGGTCATGGGTTTGATCCCCAGTCAAGTCATATCAAAGACTTACAAAAATGTTACTAACAGCTGCCTCGCTTGATGCTCAGTATTAAGAGGTTAGTGTCAGTACTGGTTGGCCTTGTAACAGGATAATGTGACTGAGTGTAACATCATGCTACATGTATGTGGTATGATGCCCCAGTGCTAGACTATAAACTGCCACATTGCAGAAAAATTGTTAAAGCTATGTTAAAACTCACACACACACACACACACACACACACACACACACACACACAAATTGATCAATAAGGATGAGGGGTAGAATCAGCAAGTGGTGCTATAAAAGCCAGGACTTATTTCCAATTTCTGGGGGAAATCCACCAGTCATAGTAGGCACTTAATCTCTTGACCCTAAGTTCTCACCCACTGGATTCTGTGGGCAATAAATAATCTAGGATGTGTGTTCTGTAACATTTACTGCTGAGTATTTAGTGTTATCCTAATCAAGAACCTGACTTGCCTAGTATCGAAAATGCCAATTTGATCATCTTATTTACCATAATTGAATTCTGCCTCAAATTCACTGCAACCCAATTTCCAATCTCTTTGCCCCATACAAACTCAAAGGATAATACTCGTGCCCCCAAATTTGAATCCAGGTTACACATATGTACTTGCTAAGATTTTTTTGTGCTTGATATATGTCCATCCTTCATAAAAGCAGTCATTTGTGTACTTAAGCCACAAGGATGTGTGCTTTACAAGAGAATCACCAATTCAAACATATGTCACTACCCTCTGCTAAATAACTAACTATCATGAAATTCTACACAACAAATACCTTACACTACATCATAATGTCAAAATTTAATGAAAACAAACACAAAGACAAGTTTATTTACACACCAACATGTCAATAAGAAGACTAACTGGGGTCCAAAGAAATGTAAACATTTCATATATTGGCTTGTGTGGTCCAAAGCGCTCTCCTTACGGATCACTGCCATCTCACCTCTGTCAATTCTAAGATTTGGTGAATGTGGATATGTGAGAAAGCTTACCAGTAGCTTCTCATGGGTCGGTGGTTCTTTCTGCGGATTTCCCAGTTTCTTCCTCCACCATTAATACTGGCCACCAGGTAAAGTGTATCGTGTGCTGAAAAATGGCGTTAAGCCCCACAACAACCAACATAATGCACATAATGCATCACATACTTTGCTGTAGACATGAAACACTAATGGATAAATACACAGTTCTCATTGTTTAGGACTTAACACTATTTTTCAATGCAAGAAAGGCTATAAAATACATTTTGACCAGTATAATTGCTGGAGGAAGAACCTGGGAAAACCACAGTAAGAACTGGTAACCTACACATGGGAAGCTACAGGCAAGCATTCTCACATACCCGAATTGGTTGAGACAGACTTGAACCTATGCAGACAGAGGTGACAAGGGGCCATCCATAAATGAAGTCTTTTGATTTTGTCTGATTTTTTAACCGTCTCCCCCCTTGTCACATATGGTCGAAAAAAGTCATACCCCCTCAAATATTATGTCACAAAGCTCTGCCTCTCCCAAAAGCTATATTTCCTATTTGAAAATTAACATGTTACAATTCACTTCATTGTCATTGTAGTAAGTATTTAGTATGGTGCTGCACTCTGATATTGTTAGAGATCAAAAATCAATAAATTAAAAATGAAAATTTTGTGGAACTTTTATTTAAAGTTGCGCATTCTGATGTGATGTCACATTTCTTAAACATCCCCTCATCCTCATCAAACATCGTCACAAATGTGTGACCCACCCCATGTGCATGACATTATTTATGGAAGGCCCCTAAGTAAGGTGATCACTTTAGACTAATCTGTCACCCTGGGCTCCAGATAAATGTACAGTAACATTACTATAAAATGAAAACAGAAAAGGTAGATGAATGGATGGATAAACTTACAGTAACAAATATAAAATGAAAGTGGTAAAGGTAGATGAATGGATGAATAAACTCACAGTAACAAATATAAAATGAAAGTGGGAAAGTGGTAATGGTAGATGAATGAATGGATAAACTCACAGTAACAAATATAAAATGAAAGTGGTAAAGGTAGATGAATGGATGGATAAACTCACAGTAACAAATATAAAATGAAAGTGGTAAATGTAGATGTATGGATGGATAAACACACACTATCATAAAGATAAAATAAAAGTGGGAAGGTAGATGTGATGTGATGTGATTATGATTTTTATAATAGCTTTAACAATTTTTCAGTCATATCGCTACTATGTCCGCAGTGTAGCAGTTTATAGTGATGTCTAGCACTGGAGCATCATGCTGCAGATATGTAGCATGATGTCCCACCCAGTCACATTATCCTGACACAAGGCAGACCAGTTCTAACACTAACCTCTTAAATGCTGAGCGTCAAGCGAGGCAGCTGTTAGTACCAATTTTGTAAGTCTTTGGTATGACTTGACCTGGGATCGAACCCATGACCTCATGCATCTGTGATGGATGCTCTAACCTGTGACTAGGCCACCGGTGCATTTGGAAGGTTGATGTTTTATACAATTGATATATGAATTTATGTATTTGTCTATTTTACCTGAATAAATTTATAATTGTTATATTATGAATAAAGAAATGAATTTTGGCATAGAGAATCTATCAGTTATTAACATGCAGATACACAGAATTGAATAATAAAATCAGTTTGCATGAATTTAACTTAATTTTAAAGAACTTTACCTATTGTCACATGATCAGTTAAACATGAAGTATAACTTCTTTTTAAATGCACCAAATACATTATAAATATACTTTTAATATTCTAAATGGTGCATTTGAGTGGACATGTATTTGAGTAAAAGGTTGCAGCCTCTGATTCCGCTGTGTTTAAAGGTGATATATTGGATAAATTAATTAATCTCAACATTTCTTCTTGTCAGAGGTTCTTTAAGGTCTCTGTATATAGTGTTGGAAAAGCTTGAGTTTCACATTGATGTGGTTGGCAGTATTTAAAAGCAATATAAGCTAATAAAGGTGCACAGAGTAGATTTTAAGGATGTTATTTTACACCTATAAATATTTAATAACTAAAACTCCACACAAATCATATTTTTATGACTATATCGTCTTAAACTTTGTAACAAAAAGTAGCCAAACCAACAAGTTTAATAAAACAAGTAATAGAAAAGAGTGAGAAACAACAAGGTTTGTAAAATCTACAAATAATAAATTTCCCTAGAATTAAAGTGAAAATTTAAAAGATGCTTACAGTATTGTGACTTGTTTCATAAATAATTCTATCACAAGTTCAGAAGTATAAAATGTTCTGAATTAATTCATATAAGCTTGAATGTTATATTGAACCACAATGATATCCAGAATGTCTTTGAATGAATTTTGAATAATCCCAAATTAGTGTTTAAGACTAAAACGTCAGTGAACACATTGTAATTCCAAATAATTTCTCTCAAATTATGTCAGAGCACAACTATTCATGATTCCACAGACAGATCATAAAAGAGGAATGAATAATTGTTTACCGAATCCTTTATTGTTTTTATATTCCCCGATTTGCAATAGAGTGTTCTGAAAATTCAGTTTTCCCAATGGAAAACTACACAAACTGTAGACTAATTTCGCTTCCAGAACCTTCAAAAGTCATAAAACAATGCTAGGCCTTGAACTGAAATTTTAATAATTCTAATTTTTATGATTTGTACAATTTTACTGGATGAAAACAGTCATGTGATACTGATCTGGAATGATTTACACATCAATATATTCTGTGGACTAATTTTGGTTTCCTGTTTCTAGGTCATTTGGAAGATTTATCTCTATATACCCTAATAATAACAACAATAAGCACCCACCCACTTACTCCCGAGAATGATCCTAAAGCACTTATTAAAGGTCAGGGTCAAATGTCAAGCAAGGGATCTCATTAAAAATGGAGACAGTTTTGCTTTTGAAAGATCAAAATGCGTAGAAAGTAACAAAAACAGTTGCTATAACAACATGTGCCATATGCAAGTGTAATTTTTGAAAAATGAATAGCTTGGTTTTACAGCATCAACCAATTTTTGTATATTAACATAATGATCATAACAGTATATCACTGGAATGACCTGCAATGACACTACCCTATATTACTGTATCAGAAATTGACGACTCTCTGCTAGCAAAGATTGGGCTATGTAGTCTATCACACTTCATAAGCTAATGAAAGAAAATTTTGATCTACATAAAATAGAATGTTTTGCTGATGAAATCTACTTATCTGGTGACAGAAAGGAAGTAAATTGGAATTAAAAGCATTACAGGATCATGATTGGGTATTTAATAATGTGTAAATTTAACTTAATCAATAATAAAGTGAACAGAGTTGATCAGACATTATTTACTTTGTGGTTGATTAGGTAAAATTTACACATCAATAAATACCCAACCATGATCATTTAATCCCACAGTAAATAACTTACCCATACTTCTTAGAATCATGACAAAAATCACATAGGCAAAAACTCTGTTGTCACAACCCTCAATCATGGACAAAAGTCAGTAACAGTATAAATTAAATGTACATTAAAAGTATACATATATAGATGTCTTTATTTAAATCCTTGGTAGTACATTATCACAGGTACTACATGTAATTTTAATGCAAGGTGATTTTTTTTGTTATTGTTAAACATAAAAATGAAGGATTTTAGTGTTTGCAGACAGCAAAAGATAAAATTATTCAGCAGTCTGAAAACACAGAAAATATGGTAGTCTGAAACAAGACAAATATTGATGTACATTTGCATTTCACTGAGCACATATAGCCTGGGAAATTCCCTGTTTATATGGGCATATAAAATTGCCCATTTATGCTAAACTTATGCCTGTCTTTTTTTCAAAAGGGTGATTTTTTGGGGTGGGGTGGGGGATTGTTAATATGAAAAATTGTACATACTTCTTGGTCAATTTAACTGGAAATCATGGTAGCTCAGTTGGTAGAGCTTTGGACTTGTAATTAAACAGTCTCTGGTTCAATACATAACAAGGCTAGCCGGGGTTGACTGCTAGCCGGGGTTGACTGCCATTATCTGGCCTTTTTATGGCTAGTAATATGTTGTTAAAGTGTTGTTAAAATCCAACAAATTCTCTTTTATAAACTTGTTAGTCATTATTATGTCTTTATCATTAAGCAGCATCATATTGCATCCACAATGTAATAAATACAAAGCATTGTGTATTACATCACTACCTTTTTGTTCTTGCATACATTTCTCATAAGGTCTAACTCAGTCTTGGTTAGGGCTTAAAATAGAACCAAATCATTCATACCATGTTCATATATTTGTGATAGCTACACATTATTGCAAAATGTCAAAAAATTAAAGCATATATGCCAACCTTTATGCATTTGGTGTAATCATTACCCTTTTCTTCCACATATTACATTTTCCACAAGACTGCATATAGATTACACTTTTTTGCTACATTAAAAAAAAATTGATTTTGTCATTATATTATCATCTCATCATTTCCATCCATATAATTTTGAGAATATTTTTAAATATTTTTAAAAAGATGACTGCTGCCTGAGATTAGTGCTACTTATTTGCTTTTTATATGATCCATTTTCAGTAAAACAGACTGGTTTCTTCAAAGTGAACTTGAATAGCAGATTCATTTTATTGACAATATAGTTTGTGAACCAATGTATTTTTAAAAAGCTGGTGTGAGATGTTAAGTGAAATACTTTATGGTGTGAGTAGTGGATGTTGTAAGACCAAAAAATGTTGGAACAGATGGATCTTTTTAAATTCAAAACATGTCAGATCAGAAAAAGTGACAAATCAACACTGCTTTACAAACTTTAGAAAAAGATATGAGATTAATGTAGTTCAGTAATCTAAGCACTTGACCTCATTGCAGATTACAAGTTCCCCATCATTCAGCAAAATGTTTTCACATGTAGAACAGTTATTGAGTGCTGACTGTAAATTATTTTTCAGTATATTTTGTGTTTTTGTTCTGGTTTAATCCATATAGATTTCGCACTTGTGACAAGAATTTTGACCAGCTACATAACCAGGTTAGTTGTAAAATGTATCTTTATCATACATGCTGTAATTCTGGCATGTAATATAGAGATTACACTTTTTAAGTCAAAAATATTGCCTTTTTGCCACTTACATTAGCAATAATTATGCTTATAGCTCTTTGGGGGTTGTTGTTGGTATGTATGTTAAAGCAAATTGTTTTGAACATCTGAATATTTATCCATGAATTGTAAATTCAATTTTTCTTTCTTTGCGTGGTTTTCCCTAAAAGATGTGGAACCAGCCTATAAGAATATTCAAATATGCGTTCAAGACAAGCAGTAAGAAAGCAAAATAACCAAGAGCGTACACCCAGTTTATTTCCTGTTGGCCATGATACTGTTATCATATTTCATTCAAGAAATGAAATAGGGATGTAAAATTGTATCCAAAATGTAAATTTTGAAAATTTTGCCTTTTTTAAATTCATTTTTGTTGTATATTCTAATAAACTATAATTTCCCATAAAGTAGGATTGCTGATTGTGTTGAGAGTTTTCTGTATAAAAAAATATATTAATATTGGAATTCAGCTAAATAACTATTATGCATGCAAGCAAAATTCTACCATAGTATGTACATTGGGAAGAAACATTGCTCAGTTCACCTTAGCACTAAATAACCAACTTTTGTTTCTATCCACTAAAATAGTAAAACTAAACTATTTTCCGGAAAAAAGATTTAAAAAAAAGAAACATTACAACTAAGAACTTGCCCATTCTACTGAAGAATGGGTGTTTTTTTATATGGCAGACATATTGGAAAACAATGTTTAATTTTTTTTCATTTCTGATTTGGCATCACTACTGTTTATCATTGAGTCCAACAGTTTGTGTGGCAGTGTATATTATTGATCAGGTCTGTTAAAGGAATGTGAATTGCCACAGCCAGCTTGAAGAGTGAAATCTAGAAGCAGCCATCTTAGGACATCAATAACATCATCATCAAACCGCTGGGACAGTGTTTAAGTTGTAGTCAATATTATAGTGCAGAATTGGAAACCATATTGAAAAAGAAAGTTTCAACAATTGAATAACTCAATCTTCCTGGATTATTCAGAATGAAAATTGAAAGATTTTTAAAAATTGTTTATAATGCCATTTGCTTCTCATGTGAATAGACAATGAAATGAATTTGAGACATTATGCCATGTTGCAGAAACATGATAAAGGAATTTTAGACATATGGACGTGTTGGATGTGACACATGTATATTATTATTCCATATGGGCAGGTCTGAAGAACTTGCATCAGAAATAATGTATGACCTTCATATAGGCAAGATGGGACGTCTGCGGAAAATTCTCTCTGGGCTCAGTGATATAGATTCACTGGTAATTAGTTATTGATATATTTCTATTTGGTATCTTGTTTGTATTCAGCTTTCACCATGCTATAAGCTGTAAACCATTGATCATAGAAAATAATGGTCAGTTTTAGTCATTGGTCAGCGCATGTCATCACTCATTTTGCTTATGATTTCAATTTTTAATTCACTTTAGTGATTACTAACAAATGTTGGTTTGAACCAGAAAATGTGGCATATTTTGCAGACCAGATGACTGATAAAACTTTTAGGCACAGTTCAAAAAAAGCAATAGTCAACAGTTTGGGGTCCGGGCCATTGTAAGTGAAAAAAATGAAATTATTTCTGTGCTTATTTCAGCTGTTGTGATAGAGGATAGTTAAACGTGAAAACTTTTTATTTCTGCTCCTTCTGAGGGAATGGTCATATGAACATTTGATTTTTAATGAAAAGAATGCTTATGATATCTAGTTGGTCTTATTATGAAAATGGTGCTTAGATCTGATATCCAATATGGCTTCCACAGCAGATTATTTGAAAATTTTGTCACTGAAGAATATCAGAGATAGTTTCAACATTCATCTGTTTAAAGGAAAAAATGGAATTCTTGGAAATTGTTTTTGGTTAGTAGTGTGTTAGTCTTTTTGTGGGACTCTAATTTAATTATTATTATCCACAAAAAATATTTGCTATAAATGTGACAGGTTTGTGACTATGTAGCATTACTCACAATTAAGGTGTTTAAGCATAAGTTTTTAGATGTAATGAACAGTTAGACTTCACTCTCCCAATTTTTGAAAACTTGAATAATGTTGGGGTTATTTCCAGTAATAAACAAGCCTTTCTCCACTTTTAGAAAAGTGATCTTAAGCAAGTCATTCCTTCTTTTGAAAAATGGTATAAACTCAGCCATTCCTCCTCTATCTGACAAATGGTATTTGTCCAAGCCATTACTCTTATTAGTCTGAGCCGTTCTCTGTCCTTAATAAAAGGTGCTATTAATCAAGCTGTCTACCTTCTGATGAACAGTGGTATTAATCTGTTTCTAATGCAAGCAAGCCACTTCTCCATTTTCTGAAAAATGGTCTTAGTAGTCTGGTTCTTCTGTCTTCACATTGTACAACTGCAGTTGCATACAGAATCATCAGTGCATAGACTTTTAAAATGAATGTTCAAAAAATTACAAGATTGTTCAAAAAAAACTTTGTTGGCAACAAGTTCTGTGTCTATAAACATATGTAAGGTAAATGAAGTTATTGACTTTATTAAGTTTTAGGACTTTGAACTTGTGCTTTTGAGATGGTCTAGAGACCACAGGGCATGGTTTAATCAATTTCAAACTTGGATGTTATTTTAGTGGTCTGTGAGAAACAGCCTGTTAATAAAGCAATAAAGCTTGATTTAAGCAGTCTTGGGACAACACCTAAATCTGAAAATACCAGCATTTAGAGAACTTGTTTACTTTTTATATGACTATTTTTGTGGCCTAGTGGTCAAAGCATCCACCTCAGATACTGGAGGTCGTGGGTTCAATCCCTGTCAAGTCATACCAAAGACTTATAAAAATGGTACTAACAGCTGCCTCGCTAAGCATTAATAGGTTAGTGTTTGGACTGATTGGCCAAGTGTCAGGGAAATGTGATTGGGTGGGACATCATGTTACATGTCTTCGGCATGATGCCCCAGTGCTAGACATCACTATAAACTGTCACACTGCAGACATAGTAGCAATATGACTGAAAAATCATTAAAACTACATTACAAAATCCAAATCACACACACACACACACACACACACACACACACACACACACACACACACACACACACTTTATATGTTGTCCATCAATAGGTATTCTTTGTGAAATCAGTTTTAGCTCCACTGGTCATGAACCAGAAGAGCTTATGAAATTGTCTCATCATCATCTGTTATCCTTTCATCCATTAGCACAAGTTTGTTATCACTACTCTTCCTAAATGACTTGGAGGATTGCCATGAAGCTTTATGTAAATGTTCATCCAATGGTGTAGTCAGTCCAAAATGAAAATAGTGCCACTCGGACATCCAATATGTCCACCATATGGATTTTCTTGAAAACATTGTTACTACTTCCACTTCTGATTGAATGGTCATATCAGCTTGAGTTTTCACTGTAAGACTTCTGATTATGATAATGTCTTCTGATGATGTCTTCTTAGTGTTACATTAAAAGTAGGCAGTCTGATATTCAATGTTTCCATCACAGTGGCTCTTTCGAAAATCTTGTTACGGTATAGACATTTTGAAAATCTTGTGATCATTACTTCTAGATGACTGGTTACATCAACATTGTACTTTGTATGACTCTTAAGATAACCAAGTAAGTGTTGCTTATATGATACCAAATATGGCCATCATGGCATCCACCTTTAAAATCTTGTTACTTCTGATCTCTCCCTCAGTAACTCATGCAGACATGCGAACCCTTAATATTTTGGTGTAAGTTTTATGAAAATGACCCTTAAAATACAGCCATACAGAATGAAAACAAAAAATTACAGACATATGACTTGCAATAAATTCTGGATAATTAATTCGTCTTAGATTTAGTGGAGTTGGTCAGGGAACCAGACTTCACAGGAGTACTTCTGAAGCTTAAATTGCACATATTTTGTATGCAAAAAAATCAGCATGTTCATCACAGTAGGCCACTGATCAAACTGTTCATCATAACGCTAAGCCACTGTATTTAAAACATGGCATCCAGTAAGCAATACACGTTGAAATGGAAAGGGAAAATCAGTCTCTTAAAGTGTTAAAAATAAGTACAGAAGAATAAAAAGGAATATTCAGATTCTAGCGAATAAAGGCATTTATTGGCCATCACCTGTTGATTTGATGTCTTGTGGCAGGAGATATGATTGCCATGATCATGTGAAATAAAAATTTTTTTTTCAAGAATAGTATCAGTTTGAAAGATAGCAACAAGCCATAGAGCTGCAAAGGGTTTGGAACTGAAGTTCAAAAGACTGTGCTAGAGATAAATAAGGTCTATATGTACTTGATAAACTTTTCAGTTGAACATAATGTTTACTATAGAATCAGTTTTTAATATTTAACTTTTTAAATATTTTTTAAAAGTGCATGGTATTCTGTTATACCTTACTGAAAATTGGTCAGTTACAGAAAAAAAAAACTTGTTGAGACAGTCTCTTATTAGGGTTGGCACAATAGGGATAGGCCACACTGTAAGCAAGGGCATGAGTTACTAAAGAAATCTCCCAAAAATACAAGAAATTATGCCCTTCACTCAGGACATTGTGTAAACGGGGTTGGGGTTGGTGGTGCTGTTTAATAATTGCATACTCATTTTATAATCATGTTGGGAATAATTGTCAGTAAAGAACTTTTTCTAATACAGTTCTTAACTTTTCTATAATTTTTAGGTATTTTCCTTGATAGAAAACTGACTTTTATTCCAAACCTGAAAAATTTGAAAGCCAAATGTTTGAAATCTCTTAATTTACTTAAAGTAATACCGCACACTGACTGGGGTGCTGATAATAGAGTCATACTCAGCTTATATAGAACGTTTATCCACTCTAAATTAGACCATGGTTGTGTTGTCTATGGTTCAGCAAGGAAGTCCTATTTGAAGATGCTTGACCCAATCCATCATCAGGGAATAAGACTTGCTCTAGGAGCATTTAAGACATCCCCATGTGAAAGCCTACATGTTGAAGCAAATGAACCATTATTATCACAACGAAGAGAAATGCTTTCCACACAGTATGCTCTCAAATTAAGATCCAACCCTCTGAACCCAGCTTTTTCAGCTGTTTTTGAACTAAAATATAAAACCTTATATGGCAATAAACCAAACTTCACACCTACCTTTGGCATTAGAATATCACAATTCCTTGAAGTACCCAAATTGATCCTTCAAACATTTTTGAAAATGACGGTCTCTGAAACACCCCCATGGCTACTTCAACAACCAAGAGTACTTTATATGTTACATGGTGGAGAAAAAAAATCGGAGACAAACCCTTCCATTTTCCACAACTCTTACCATGAACTCCTCACCCAATTTGAAAATTATACAAAAATATATACCGATTGTGACAAATTGGTGGCGTGCAAAACACACCAACCTCTTTCACTACGGTTCGTTGCTAGGGAATGACCTCCGCAGTGTACTTTACCCAGTGTGGATAGATAGAAAGAAGAATGCAGATCAATGAAGAAGTATATTGAAGAAATAACAAAATGAGCCCCATTTCAATGAACAAATATAAAATTTAATCAGTTTATCAACAGAATTTAAAATGAAAAAAAATCAATGACTTGGTTACAAAAGAAGGAAAATGGTACTAACATGTACTCAAATAAAAAGACAATACAAATTTCTTTAAATGTAAAATTACTTTCCATGTTAATATACTATCTTCATTGCCAATGAGATGTGACCTTTGAGTGCAACGATGAGAGACTTCTTCACCTATTTTATGCGGATATCAAGACTTCCGTTCATTCCTGCTCTGCCGATCTTTGTTTAGCTGTTTCGTCTGGGTCTCTTGTCCGTCGAACTCTGACTTAACAATCGTCTCTGGACTTAGATTTCTGCGTAGGACTTGTTCTGGTCCTGTGATTGTTCAGGGATTTGTCATGTGAATCCAGGAAAGCTGTTTCCTTTTGCCGTTTCTTTATTCATTTCGCATAGTCTGTCTCCTAACTGAGACAACTATCTGGCCTCTTACTCAATAATGAAATGTATTTGTTATGAATTCAAATGTAGAGTTTGTCTACTTCGCTGAGACAACTCTCGCTTTACTGCCAAATCACGAGATAACGTCTTACACGCTCTCCCGGAATCGTTTAACTTTCCTCGCAAAAGATTAAAGACTAAAGAATTTTCCTAAAGTAAAACCTTTAATTTCATACAGAGTTATGCCCATAAATCCATATTAACCAATTGGAATAGACTGTTTCCTAAACCTGTTCATAGAATTTTTGGATTGACAAGACAACTAAACAACTAATCATGCCGTAATTAACATTACTTTGAACAATCATCTATAGCCATCGCCTGCCTTTAACCAGTTGATTTTGGGGAAGGGTCTTATGTCATTCTCTTGTACCATAGCATCTGACTTGGTCTGGTCATGTTATGTTGGCTAGAACGAATTCCCTTTTGACATTCAGAGATGAAATGAAAATAATCATCTAACTATCTCTAGCCCTTTCTACTTTAATTAAGTTGACTTTGATACAATTCCTTTAACCAAAGCTTCTAAGAGTTTTCAAAATTCGACACATCACACCGATGGATTAAAAGATGAGGAAAAGGCTGCTGCAGCCTTCGTAAGTGGAAAACACAACCAAAGTTTGCTTTCCAAACAGTACATCGATTTTTTTCAGCTGAAATCAGAGCAATAGACCTTGCTTTGCAATACATTGCAAGCAAGCATATTGTAAACAGCATCATTTTCTCTGATTCACTATCAGTAATTCAGTCACTACATAATATAAAACTGGAGACTCCATTATTAGCTAATATTCTCCTTAAACATACTGAGCTGAGTGCCTCACACAATATAGTATACTGTTTGTTACCCAGCCATGTAGGAATCAAAAGGTAATGATAAAGCAGATCAAGCTGCTAAAATGGCCCTATTATTATATTAGAACCATCTGATTTTATAACACCATATAATGATTTTAAATGTTGTATCAAAGACTGTTTACCTCAGAAATGATGCCATGAATAACAAACTTCATGCCATCAAACCAACATTAGGAGAATGGACTCCTTCCTACAGAGCTGTCCATCGGGAGGAGGTAGTTATTGCAAGAATTTGTATCGGCCATACTTATTTAACCTACTCCTACATACTAAAAGGAGAAGACCCACCAGAATGCATATCTTGCAATGAACCATTCACAGTTAGGCACTTTATGCTGGAGTGTTTCGACCTTCAACCTACATGTAATCAGTATTACAATGTGCAAGACATGAGGGAGTTCTTTGATACAGTTAGCATTTCTTATCTTATAGACTTCTTTAAGGAAGTAAATATATATCATAAGTTATAACTTTTATGTTATCATCTTAAGCATTTGTATGTGCTATATATGTACGGTCACTAGATTTTAATTAACTTTCATATGTTTTCATTGTCATACATTTGCAATCCACATTGATCGGGAAACTTTGTTTTTTATCACTGTTACCATTTTTATTGTTTTACCTTTGGTTTCATATCGCTGGCCAATACAGAACCTTTTTACCATTTGTACATAATGAAAGATATAACCTTTTGTGTGGCGCTGAATGGCCTCTTTGTGTTTGGTGCGGCGTAAAAATTCAACCAACCAACTAGTCCAAGTTTCCTCTGACCCTTGACACCCCATTTTTGATATCTGGTTTTTTATGTTGGGGTGTAGGGTCAGAATCTATTCCCTATCAAAAACTTGGAATTTGCCGACACCATTTGGTGTCGGCATAGAGTACTCGCCAACTATAAGGCCTAGAAAACTTAAATGACCTTGCATTGACCCATAATTACATTAAATCGATAGGGAAATCATTTATCTTCTCAAAAATTACAAGAATAACACCGATTTTGTCTTTAATCCATTGTCAGACAAGACGTAACTACAGCATTGATGAATTTTGACCTTGTTCACACCATTTTCATTGCTAGTCACATGACTAACTAAATCTCGCAGCCGATGTGCATAAACGTCATAGGTCAAATAGCCACGTGATAACAACAAAGTGGGTTGACATATAGTTTCTGTGTGATCAGTCAGCCTCTTTCCAGAAAGATGCGACACCGACATGTTTCGGGTTGCTGTTATCCCAATTAATATGTTGAATAATACGTGTTTTTTCTTGTTATTGTATATATTGCGTGACTTTCATTTAATATTTTCGAGTTTATGTCTTTCTGCAATACTGGAATGGAAGGTTTTGTGCATAAACCTATATTACAACATGGCAGGTAAAGATGAATACATGGAAGCTCTTGCCAATGAGATACTTTAAGAAAAGGGATACTATTTTAATATTAAAGAACTACAGTATGATGTAATAAAATCAGTTATCAATGAAGGTGACACATTTGCCCTCTTCCACAAGGGGTATGGGAAAACGCGGTTTTTTGTTGTTATCACATGACTATTTGACCTATAACGTTTATGCATATCGGCTGCGAAATTTGGTTAGTCATGTGACTAGCAATGAAAATGGTGCGAACGAGGTCAAAATTCATCAACGCTGTAGACTTTCGTCTCGTCTGACAACGGATTAAAGACAAAATCGTGTTATGCTTGTAATTTTTGAGAAGATAAATGATTTCCCTATCGATTTAATGTAATTATGGGTCAATGTAAAGTCATTTAAGTTTGCTAGGCCTGATAGTTGGCGAGTACCCTATGCCGACACCAAATGGTGTTGGCAAATTCTAAGTTTTTGATAGGGAATAGACTCTGACTCTACACCCCAATATAAAAAAACCAAATATCAAAAATGAGGTGTCAAGGGTCAGAGGACTCATCCTACCAACCAACCAACCAACTTTTCTATATAATAGACCTTTATTTCAAGATGCCCAACCTTTGATGAATCATTTACATATTCGAACTGGTTTTAACAACCACCACAAAGTGTTGTATATTACATTATTGCCTTTTTGTTGTTGTTCATTGACAACCAAACAAGATTCCTTTTTTCAAAGGTTACAGACATTTATTGCTTGAATCAACAGAAGTGTTACATTGTCATGATTGTTTTCTTTTTTGTTCTGTTAGTATATTATTGAAACTTCTTTTCATCCTTAACGATTTCTCTGAGTGCCAGTTCACAAATTTTAAGTAAACTATCAACTCTGAAACATGCTTCTCCAAAATGGATTGTGAAGTAAAGCTTTTATTTGACCAGGTGCTCATTCTTTTGGTTGCCTTGCCATGTTTGATCACATTTGTGACACAATAATATTTATGAGCAATTTAAATTGTACAATTTAAATGAGTTGACCTGAAATTTGACATTCTGTTGCTTCCACCCCATTCCCATCCACCCTGTCTTTTTTTCTTCAGCATCTAATAATGATTGGCCTTTCAGCTATTTTGAAATCTTTTTATCCCAGAAGATAGGAAGAATGGTTTGAACACAGTGCAGTTAAAGGAAGCAATGATGTGATCTTGAATTCCTGGAATTTTTCAGCCAGTAGATCATCAGTCCCTTGAAGGAAGTCTAATGTATTTCATAGTTTTGTTTTGAAATAGAAAATTTCAGGATATCAAGTAGTATTGATTTCAAAACAGGTCAGGTTTCCTCATACCCCATCTTCTCCATTTTATCTTCATCTAGCAATGATTTGCTTCTGTCAGCCTATCTTGTCTGGTGCCACACTGAATTTGTCTCCATGGGCAAGACACTTTACACTCACTCTGAATCAAAACTATATCCTCATTGCAAAAACACCTTAAAACAGGTTTATTCTGACCAAACCCATTTCTTTGAGACACAGCAATCATTTGTAATTCTGTGCTGTCATGTTTGCTAAGCACCCAGCTATAGTCAAGTATAAATTATAGTCTACCTGTCTTGGGAATATTACTGCAGCCTTGTGTTCCATCTCTAAAGATTGCCATGGGGTTAGTGTTGAACTCTTATGCAAGGCTACCATGACTAGCCAGAGACTGAAAACTTGAGTTGGCAAAGGTGAACCAGTCACATCACTTAACAAAGGCCTGCCATTATCACACCTGTATGTTAGTTCAAAAGGAAAGTTCATGTTAACAGACAGTGAGAGGGACATTGTCTGCTGAGTCAGCCCATAGCAATATCAAATCAACATTGAGATAGAGGGTATGATTAAAATTCAGACCCTAATGATACTTTTCAAAATCATAAGAGTATTATTAGAATTCAATGTCGTTCACTCAGACAAAAAGCCACTTGTAATCTGGTGGCAGGACTTAGAAATTAGATTCTAAGGAAAGACCAGGCTTCAAAAATGAAGCATTTTAATTGACAGAACTTAAAGTTCCAAGTCTTCAAGAGATGGAGATGGAACTGAGACTGTAGAAGAGACAATTGAAGTCAACAGAAGTGTAGTCATGGGGAGAAAGTGGAGGAGGAGGAGGAGAAGGGATCTAGAGAAAGTCGAGGAGGAGGAGTACTATTGACAAAGGAAGAGGATAAGTTATTAGGAGAAATGAGAGGATACAACAGATGAGTAGAAATACAGGGACAGGTGGAAATCAGTCTTATGCTGCTAATTAAGTGATGTAATTGGCTTTTTAAAGGATTGAGAAGAAGGCCTGTAATTGGAAATTTGAGTCATTTAATTATTGAACTGTTATTCTTTAAATTCCAACCTTTTTTGTATATTTAAATATCTAACAGTTGGCATTGTTAACTGGGGCCTTGAGCTTTACATCTATCTTTTACTAAATTCCAACAAAATAGAGCCTGGGTGGGATTTCTATAATAGTTTAAATAAAATATTTGAAGCACCCCACCACAACCATATAGTTCATCACATGTGCATTACTAGTGAACTTCAGATAGGTCCCTCATTGTTGTATACATGTTGTATGTAGTATCCAGCCCCAAGTATTGATTTGATATGTTCATTAGTAGACAAGTCCAGTACTTGGAGAGGAGTTGATTATAGCAGTGGTTTAACCACAGCTACAGGATTAAAAAGTGAGGCAGAATTTCATCTTATGTCCATTAATGTAGAAGTGAGATGATTGTGTCTTGATTTTCTTTATATGTGGAGACTTGTGCATATATTTTTTATATTTTTATTAGAGAATTGGAATAAATTTATGGAGGAAACATAGCTAGAAAATCATTCAATAGATCCAGGCCGATGGGAAATTTTCAGTGAGGGCTCTCATGTAGAGTATGCATGTAAATTCAGGAAAATGCATCTAACAAAGGAATTACAATAGCTGTGTAATGGATTGTTTAGTATATTGATTTGGTGTGGAGCTTATTTGCAATTTTAAAGTCTATTCAGGTGGATTATAGTCTTTGGTGAGGTACTGTTTTTATGTTTGGATAATCGATAGTTGGTGAATTGTCACTGGATGCTCTATAGCAATACAGGAGGTTTATGTCATGCTGAGGTAATTGGAGTTAAGGGCCTTACACAGGGACACACCATGGTAGCTGATATGGGATGATCAGGTGGTAGGATTCAAACCCACACCCTTTTGATCATCAATCTGGCATGCTTACCACTGAGCCACAGAAGCTCTGATTTATTCAAAATATATCAAAACAACTCTTCTGAGATGTTGCACTTTTTCCTGATATTTTTGAAGAACTTGTATAGTGTATTTCATTGTCATAATTAGCTATCACTAGCGTCGTACTAGCATTTTTCCAGTAGTCACAAGGTGAGATGTTATCTGCTTGAATATCACATGCTGTATTGATTATTAATTTGCAGTGCTAACTTCAGTTTTGTAAAAAAAATAAAGAAGGTATTGCTGTGTTTTTACAGCTTTTGATATTAACAAATTAACCCCTGGAAACTGCATTTACATGGCAGAAGATAGTAGCCTATCTCCAAACTCTGTAGTGTCAAGGTCATGTATGATACATTAAAGTGGGTGGTATTATAAAAAGTAGACAGATGCAGCTTTACAATGATACAAAATAATCTGCATGTTCTAGTTGCACTACAAAATACAGAGGGAAAAACATAATTCTTTGGACCCAAGTTTTTTCTACCCAAAATTCGCCCGAGGTCGGAATCTGATTTTGTGGTCTTATTGTAGACTTTTTGGTCTCAGATCTAAGATATACTAATTTGAACTGCACATAACTGCAAAAGTAGGATAAGAAGGGCATATGGAATAAAGAGTTGTCTCGATGATGAGTCTTATTAAGCAAAAATAAAAAGAACTCCAACTTTTACCATTCTGGTCATGCGCGGGGAAACTAGCCTAAGAAAAACAGTGTTTCTAACACAACTAGACATTGGGTTATAAGAAAATATCTTGGAAGTCAATGTATTAGGATGTAATCAGAAATAGCCCCCAAAATGTGCCACACTCTGGCAAAAATGACGAAAATCTCCAGGGGTAATGTGTTAACAATATGTTTACAATTTATGGAATTGTATGATTAATTTTACAATAAAGTATTTTGGCAGATTTCAGTGCTAAAAGATTTGGTTTGGTGTTTTATGGCAGAACAACTCAGGGTTACAATTTTGTGGCAAGGCCAAGGCATTTGTGGTTAGTTTAGTTACTAGAATTGTGATCCTTCCTATTTGATTGTTAGTCTGATATGATGGCCACCGAGTCAGTGTGACTCTTGATAATAGATAAAAAACATAAAGATATTTTTATTGGATGAACAAGATTAGTTAAAGCCATAATAAGATTTGGACTTTTGCATTAACTTTCATAGAACATTTCTGACTTGGATGGAACACATTGAATTAAAGGAACACTTGGTCTTACATAGAACACTTATGACTTGCATGGAACACTTGGTCTTACAATGACACTCAGACTTGCATGGAACACTCAGACTTGATTGTGTTGTGACTCTAGGTTTGGAAATGTTCTATCAATTTCAGTAGTTCCAAGTAATCCCAATACCTTCCAAAGGTATTCTGAATGATGTTTGTATTGTATTGATTATCAACAATAAGGAAAAATCACTCTATTATAAATCCAAATGTCCTTTAAATGAATTCACAGTAATTCCACTACAGTTATTAATCCAAATGTCTTGAATAAATGTTAGAGCACAATAATTCCAACAAAATGATATTAAATTAAATTAATGACTCAATCATCCCATGTATCTCTTCCAAGACAAATAGTACTATCAAGACTAAATTAATTCACTAACATAGTTAATACGAGGTTTTCAAATGAATCATTCTTGGTATTTTGAAATACAAAATTAGTAAACAGGGGTCACATGATTTATTCTAGCTAATCAGAAAATAAGTCAGTTGCAGTTTCTTTTGTTGAAGAATACCAATGACTTTCATTCTAAAAACTTTTGACATTGTTGGATCACATGATCTTTATCTGAACTATTGCAATACCTCCCAGCCTTGAAACTCATGAATGAAGCAATTTACACTATACAGGGGTCATCTTTACAGTGCAGGCAATGATCATAGGATATTAGCATTAAAAACTAAATGACCCTTCCAAAATATTTGCTATTATTATGAAAATAATACACATAATATAGATATACATAACACATGGAACACTTTTGCTTGCATGGAACACAAGCTTACCTAATTCACTTGTGACTTACATGGAACACCTTTGACTTGCACCAGGAACATGTAGATTTACACAAAATACTTGGACTTAAATTGAACACATAGACTTCCATGAACATTTGGGACTTTAATGGAATACTTGAACTTGCATGGAAAACTTGTAACATGTATGGAACACATGACTTAAATGGAATGTATTTGATTTGCACAGAACACAGACTTCTACTAAATACATTACTTACGTGACATAAATGGAACACTTATGGCTTACATGGAACACTTGGATTTGAATGAAGCACTTGGACTTGCATGTAAAACACTTGTGACTTTCATAGAACAAGTAGTTTTACATGGAACACTCAGACAAACATGGAACACTTGGACCTCTCTCTCTCTCTCTCTCTCTCTCTCTCTCTCTCTCTCTCTCTCTCTCTCTCTCTCTCTCTCTCTCTCTATATATATATATATATATATATAGAATACAAATCATATGGCAATTTCTATACAAGCCACCTTAAATTTGTCACACAAATTTATTACATTCAATTAATTGAATAAATGTACAGTTCCAAAACATGATATAAAAAGACTTTAGAACAAAATACAGTATAAAAAAATTTGAATCTGTGTGCAAGTGAAGTAAATTTGTTTGTGTCATAAATACAAAATTACATTTGCTTTTTGTACCACTCCAGTTGCCTAGTGGTAAGAGCATCTGCCTCAGATGCATGATGTCATGGGTTCGAACATTGGCAGAGTCATACCAAAGACTTATAAAAATGTTACTAACAGCTGCCTCATTGGGGTCTAGGTATTAAGAGTTTAGTTTTATAACTGGTTGGCCTTGTGTCAGGATAATGTGAATGTGTGGGACATTGTGCTGCATGTCTGCGACATGATTCCCCAGTGCTAGACATCACTATAAACATCCATACTGCAGACATTGTAGTGATATGACAGAAAAAGTGTTCAATCTGTGTTAAAAATCAAGATGACACTGACATATTTGTGTTATTAATAATATGATATATTGGAGTAATGTTACATTATTCTTAGAATGATATATGGGGTAAATGTTGTGTTATTCACAGCATGATTATTGGGATAATGTGTTATTCATAGTATGATATATTGAGGTAGTGTGTTATTTACAGTATGATATTTTGGGTTAAATGTTGTTTTATTCATAGTATGATATATTGGGATAATGTGTTATTCATAGTATGATATATTGGGGTAATGTGTTATTTACAGTATGATTATTGGGATAATGTGTTATTTATAGTATGATATATTGGGATAATGTGTTATTCACAGTATGATATATTGGGATAATGTGTTATTCACAGTATGATATATTGGGGTAATGTGTTATTCATAGTATGATATATTGGGGTAATGTGTTATTCAAAGCATGATTATTGGGATAATGTGTTATTCACAGTATGATATAGTGGGAAAATGTGTTATTCACAGTATGATATATTGGGGTAATGTGTTATTCACAGTATGATATATTGGGATAATGTGTTATTCACAGTATGATATATTGGGGTAATGTGTTATTCATAGTATGATATATTGGGGTAATGTGTTATTCATAGTATGATATATT
The DNA here is from genome assembly GCA_016746295.1 of Potamilus streckersoni. Taxonomy (NCBI): domain Eukaryota; kingdom Metazoa; phylum Mollusca; class Bivalvia; order Unionida; family Unionidae; genus Potamilus; species Potamilus streckersoni. Next base: position 1,099,587 of record JAEAOA010000207.1, read on the forward strand.
GGGATAATGTGTTATTCACAGTATGATATATTGGGGTAATGTGTTATTCACAGTATGATATATTGGGGTAATGTGTTATTCATAGTATGATATATTGGGGTAATGTGTTATTCATAGTATGATATATTGGGATAATGTGTTATTCACAGTATGATATATTGGGGTAATGTGTTAATCATAGTATGATATATTGGGGTAATGTGTTATTCATAGTATGATATATTGGGATAATGTGTTATTCACAGCATGATTATTGGGATAATGTGTTATTCACAGTATGATATATTGGGATAATGTGTTATTCACAGAATGATATATTGGGATAATGTGTTATTCACAGTGTAATATATTGGGGTAATGTGTTATTCATAGTATGATATATTGGGATAATGTTGTAATGTATTATTCACAGCATGGTATATTGGGGTAATGTTCCACAACTCTTTTGTTATTTAACCTTGATCACAACATCCTGAATATCAACATTTGGATAACTTATGGCCTTTTTCTTTCTTATGTCATGAATCTGTCAATAGAAACATTGTTCAAAGTGTTTGCTCTTTCAAATGTTCCATTTGACTATTACGATCAGCAAGCATTTTGGTTTGTGTTGAGTCCATGTCAGTGATGAAGTATGGCATAATGGTTAATTTTCCAGTCTGTCATGACAACAACAGCTGAAATTTTTTTAAAAAGATTTTTTGAAGCTCTCTAGGTTATTAGCTCTATGGGAGAGCCTGCTGTCTTTACATCACAGAATTTTGCCATCCAAAACAAGCTTCATTTGATCAAACATAATTTAGGGAAGTGGTTTACTTTATACCTGACTATCTGTAAGGATGAGGTAAACATTGAACAATTGGAATTGGTCATATTTTTATAGCTCATTCTTATATTAAAGGGTGAAAGACCCAATTGAGTGCATTTCTTCCAATTTACCCCTTACTGTGAAGCACATTTTGATAGATTGTTTTGATCTCCAGCTTTCACAAGATCCTTGCTACAATGTTTAGTACATGAAATAATTTTTTTTGGTAAAGTAATTGTGTTTTGTACTGAAAATTTCAAATATAGCATGTTTGTAGCCCTATTTCCATTGAGTATTTTCACAATGATTTTGTATGATTTCTTTGTCTTAACCCTTTCTCTCATAGAGTGTATGGCTTTTTAGCCCTTTGATATACATGTAGCAAAGTTGCTCAGTGCAATGTGCGTACATAGGTCTCATAAGCAGTGAAGTGTATGTAATGTTTAACAGCACTTTTAACCATTTTTTGTTTTTAGTACACATATACTATGTATGGCTATATTAAATGGGGTTTTCATCAATAATCAATAGATTTTTTATGATACCTAGCGGTCTGATCCTAATGAAATTGGTACATCCAGATTGGTTGCCGCAGTGACTGTCTTGGGGGGAGTAATAAGGCAATCACAATTATTAATCATTGCCATCTCACCTCTGCATGGGTTCGAGTCTCAGTTTTGGCCAATGTGAGAAAGCTTGCCATTAGCTTCTCGTGGTTCAGTGGTTCTTTTCAGGGTTTTTCCAAGTTCTTCCTCCACTATTAATTTTGGCTGCCATGTATAGCCCATCTTCTGCTGAAAAATGGCATTAAACCCTATAGCAATAACAACAGTGACTGTCGTTAAAATCATGTTATTACTTGCATGAATGGGTGATCATGTTGATAGGGTTTTTGTTCAAGTCCAAAATGAAAATTCTGCCATTTGTACATCCAATATGGCTGTGATGCCACCTGTTGTAAAAGTTTGTTTGTCCTGACTCCCTCTGAATGGATGATCATTATGACATGGAGTTTCCAATAAAAGACATGTAAGAATGTTTATTTTGTTCTAAAGGAGAACAGTGAAAAGCTGACATGCAATATGTGTACCAGAGCGGGGCTCAACAGTTGTCTTGAATTGCTTTTGTAAGTGGAGTGTCACTAGACTCTTGTTTGAAAATAATATACTTTTATATATTTGTTAGGTGAAAGGGTAAAGTTATGATAATTAAAAGGTTAATTATTTCTGCTGTTGATCAATGAAAACGAGTAAATGGAGAGAAATCTTGATTTTCTCATATTTTGTCACATTTATGGTGTGGCTATCATCTTCCATGAAGGGACTGCAGTTTAAATATGTTGTAGGCCTACAGCATTTTATAACAGTTTCAAACTCTGAATACAAGTCCGACTTATTAGAATATTTTATTAACACATACCTGCATTTTAAAGATTGTACAGTTCTTAGCACTGCATGCATATGTGTCATACAGTTTTTAGTAGTGGCAGTTTTCTGTCTAATGTAGTGCCAGAAAAACTCCATCAGTTGTCAGAAAGATTGTTTATCAGTTCTGAAAATAAGTTTGGCACACTAAAGCTATAGTATCATCGACATATTATTGGTTTTTTAATGAGTGAAGTGTAGACAAATTCCCCAATGATTTGGGATTGCCTAGCCTTGCTAAATTGATTTTGGGAGTTTCTGCTCCACCATGAACAGTAAGTGTACATTTCTTAATAGGTCTTCGTATTGATATTTAATTATATTTTTCCTATATGAAAGCTTCCATGCAAATTCATTTATTAGATTGGTGTATATAAATATAGCATTGGTAGTTCCTGTAACTGATTAGCTTTCCTGGAAATAGCACAAATGAGCTAATATGGGATGATCTGTTGTCCATCTTCCATTGTCTGTCATCCATCTGTCCATTACCACATGTTTATTATCACTTCTCTTTTAACTGCTTGATGGATTGCCATGAAACTGCACGTTGCTCCTAGATGAAACAATTCTTGTTATTGCTACTCCTAATTGGATGGTCATATCAACATGGGGTGGTCACCAAATGACTTCTTTCAATATTCAGTTAGCCCAAATGAAAATGGTGCTGATATGAGGTCCAATATTGCCACTACAGTGACTATCATAAAAATCTTGTTGTCATCATTGTTGTACATAGGATCTCAAGGGCATGGGACACTATGTCCCACACCCTCCATATTTGAGGGATAAATGTTTAAAAGGGGACAAAGGAAAATAGTTATATGTAATGCTGTGATGGTGCTATAAAAATGTGATAATCTTGTTCGCTTTGACAGTTTTTGCCAACTTGTGGGTTGTGCTTTACTATTATATTTTTTTCATGCACTATTGAAATAAAAGTTTGTATAATATGCTTAAGTAAACTTGTTAAAATATCTTTCAATATCTGGTTGACTTAAAACAAGCCAAACGATAGAGTTTTCCATTCTGAATCTTGCTCTTGTTTGTGCACATTAATTATTTACCAGCATTTATTGCATTTTAAATACCTGTTTTCTGATTTACTTTTCTTTACAAACTGACAAATCAAAAATCAGATGGCAAATTGTATATTTGCACAGATTTTGTCTCATTTGCCAGTATTTCAAGCTCAAAATAAATTGTGTCATCCTTACCCTAGGGGTGCCTCGAACCTAAAACATATGTCACACTTATGGCTGCCAAACATTCTGCATTACAGCTTGTCTGTCTACCACAAACCTAGGCTGTTTTCATTGCCAGATTTCTTGTTTTACAATAGGTATTTCATTGTCATATTACAATTTTTATGAGCTTTCACAACTTTGGTCATTGTTAGTACTGATAGACATATGGATGGACATCTACTAATTAAAAGTTGAAAAAGTATACTTTATATTTTTGTTTTTTTCTTGACAGAAGATTTGCCCAGAGGGCATAAAGGGTTAACATTTGGGGGACATTGTAAAAAGTCATGGGAAACTTGTCAAACCATGCTTTTTATGTAACACTCCAATCAGATAATGTCTACTTCTTCCTGAAAGAAAATGGTGGTGCCAGTCTGACAAGTTGAAAAACTTGTTATCAATTATGAATATCAGAGATGCTTCGCAGTTAAAAATGATTTTTAATTCCAGGAAATTCTTTACACCCTGTAGAGCACCAGTCCTGTCAAGGGATTCTTGTTTTTTCTTTGTTGTTTTGTAGCACATAACACATACAAGTTATATGATACTGAGGCAATTGTTGTGTAAAAAGCTTTGCTCAGGGACATACAATTGTAAACACCTAGGCTGATTTAGAGTGGCATATATAGTTCCAGCAATTGGTTTTTGGCTCATCTTTGTGAATGGTGATTTGGTGATGGAGAAGGCATTGACATCATTATCATGGCTATGTGTAGCTGATTTTTGTCTTGTCTTTGTGAATAGGTGAAGCCTAGGAATTTTGTAGTGCCATTAATATTAGTATTATGGTTGTGTATTAAGTCATATATTTTCTGCATCAGTTTCTTTGTGCCAGTGAAGTTTTGGTACACTATTTTTACAATTATTCAATATTCTAAGGTTTGTGTGCCCATTGCTAGGATACCATTTGTATCATATGTAGCATCCATAAGAGAGGGATGCATGGGTTCTAAAATTAGCATGTTGGGCAGGTTATGAATTAGGCAGATATATTACTGTGTGTAATGGCTTCATGCAAAATATTAGTCTGCATTGACAGTGTTTTAAACCCAACAGAAAAACTTTGCAACACGTTAGCAGCATAAGAGTATTAACTAAAGATGATGCTGCCAGGATGAAATTATGTTAAAGACTGGATGTCAAATTATGTTAATGCCTAACAGAAGTTCATTCTGTTATACAAGTGAAAGGATGGTTACAATGTTATTTCCCTTCAATTGGAAATTTAAATAACTTTCAGTTACTTTAAGTATTATCCTATAATATATACAAAATAAATGGTTAATATATTAGAACACAGTACACTTTTTGTGTCATAACTGTCAGACATTAGGTACAGGTGTCTGTCAAGCTAATAAATGGTATAAAAACAGGAACTTTGAGATAAAATCATGCTATAGAAGTTTTGCAATAGTGGACACTCCAAAGTTTTTCTTAATATTTTGTCTCTCATATAGTAAATTTTTTATGAATCAGTAAATTATTTCTGGAATAGAAGTTATAGAACACTGAAGTAATGTCACCTACATATCTAGCTGCTTAAATAATAATTAAATGGATGCCTATAATATCTAAATAGAGAAAAATATAGAGGAATGTGACAATGTAATTCTCAGCATAGCTATTTCTTAACATTTCATAATGACTTGTATTTACTTTATAATGCAAGAACTTTGTCGACTGATTTTCCTTTACATGTCAATTTTGGTGCATACAATCATTTTAATGTCTGAAAAAGTTGATGCAAGAGAGAATTTAAATTATGCATATTTTGTTTTTACTTGATAAAAATTCCAATAATGTTAAAGAATTCCTTTACAATGGTTGAATCAATTTAATAGTAACAGTGTGCCTTAAGATTTCTTTGGTGATTTTATTTTTTGAAGGATGTTTCAAGGTTGCCATTGATAACATAATTCATTACATTCTTGATTTGAGCAGTGAAAATTAATTAAAATTAATGCACAATGAAACTGGAATAAGCAGAATTAGATGCATACAAGTAAAAGAGCACACATAAAAACAAAATTAATGAAAGAATGAACAAATGAGTGAATGATAAATGATGATAAGAAAAAAGAGATAAATAGGAGAATTGATAAATAGAATGGAAATACAAGATGCAAATTAAGATAATGAACTGATGTTACTTTAAATAAGGTTTTTACCGAATATTTTTGTTAGACTAAACAATGAAACATTTAGCTAATAAATTTCAGATCTCCCCAAATTAGAGGACATGGACAAGTTTTTATTTGTCTTGTCTATTAAATATGGTTTATATTTTATCTTTGAGTATTTTTTTGTAGACATTGATAGAAGCAGAACAACCTAGATCAGAGTAAAAGACATAGTTAAGTAGCATGGTGATGCAAACCAGGTCTTGTGGGTAAATTACATCAAATTCTATTTATAGCAATAAGATGAATTTGTAACTAGCCCAATGGCAAGAAATATAGCCATGACTGCCCAGCTTATTTTGTTACAAATTGTGAATTATTGACTGTTATGATTTTACACATGACCCATTCCTGAAAAGAGGTATAGAAGCTACTCAAGAATTTGATTCCTCTAAAAACATTAATCATATGAGAAATATACATAGATTCATCTGTGTTTGAACCTGAGACCTCCCTGATTCAGACTGGGCACTCTTCCACTAAGGTAAGGTAGCAGAAATGAGATGCTTTGCCAGTTATTGTAAAATCCACCTTTGTTTTTCAGAGATGTTCCTTGTCTATATTAATTCAGTTCAGCATCCAGATCGAGTCAGATGCCTGGACTGTGTTAAGTAAGAATAGCATAGTAATAGTATTAGGGTCATGTTATGTACAATTAGCTTGGAATAGGGCTAGCTTGTATACTGGAAGAAATTGCTCTCATCGGAATTTTCAAAATTTTGGACAAATTACCTAGTTTGGGTTAGCATAGCATTGAAATTATTTTTAATAGCAACAGTCTTTATTGATCAATAAATAATCTATGCTTCCTTTAGAAAATATATATTAAGAACCAACTCTTGTTGAGTTGAAATGCACATCTGGGTATTTAATGCACAGAATTCTAAGGAAATTTACCTATGTATTGAGTCTCAATCTCTCTTATCAACTGCAACTTTTGTGATTGCAACAAAACTTGAAATGTTTCCATTGCTTTTTTCACCATATACCACAGACTGTCAACTTTTACAGTTGATCAGAACATCTCTTGTCCATATTTATCAGTTGACATGTGGCAATAGTGCCATCGGTGGCCTAAGTTGATTGAGCATCTGCCTTGGATGTGGGGTCACAAGTTTGAACCCCTGCTAAGTCATACCAGAAACTTATTAAAAATGGTACTAACAGCTGCCTTTTATGGTGCTCAGCATTAACAAGTTAGTGTTAGGATTGGACAGCCTGGTGTCAGAATAATGTGACTGGATGGGACATCATACTGCATGTCTGTGGCAAGATTCCCCAGTGCTAGACATCACTATAAACTCCCACACTGTAGAACTGCAGACATTGTAGCGATATGCCTGGAACAGTGTTAAAGCTATGTTAAAAATCCAAATCACAAACACACACACAGTCATGCCACTGAAATAGTCATTATTAGCATCACAAAACATAAAATTTTCAGAATGAAGGGGAAATTCATACTATCCTAAAATAAATCCCTGTTGTCCGCCTGTCAGAACTCAAGAATTGAACATGTGATGTATGAATAATAGTAATCTTTATAGGGTAATTACAGTGAGTCTTGTACTTGAAAAATTTTCACATCATTATTTTTTGTACAGTTCCATTTATGCACTTTTGTCTGGAATGAGTCCATGTGTTGTTAATATAAATATTTATGTTTGACAGAAGCTAGTTTTGTCCTAAGATCTGTGTGGAGTCTTAATGTTATATGTGGTCTGCCTTCTATTTTATTTCAATGGGGTGAGGTTGTTTTAATGGCACTTTAACACATTATTGGCTATATTATGCCAAGGAAACAGAAGCTAAGTGTTTTTCCAGATGGACACATCAAGGCATCTATACTTGACTGGCTTGGGTGGGTATTGAACTATGACACTTGCATTGTTAGCCCAATACTCTATCAGCTCCCTTGTAGTTGCTTGTATAAGCATTGCAGGGTTGGGCTTTTGTTTTCATGTGGAAATCACAGCTGTGTCATGGCATAGAATTTTCTGGTATGCAGAATGAGATGTCAGTATCACTTTGTCTATAGAGATAAATGTAAAGATGAATTGTCAGTGTCCCATTGTAGTAGATATATGGATCTAAAGATAAGTTTTCAGTGTTCCATTATAGTAGATATATAGATGTAAAGATGAGTTTTCAGTGTCCCATTGTAGTAGATATATGGATCTAAAGATGAGTGTCAGTGTCCCATTTTAGTAGAGATATGGATATAAAGATATGTTGTCCATGTCCCATTGTAGTACTGATATGGATCTAAAGATGCACTGTCAGTGTCCCATTGTAGTAGATATATGGATCTAAAGATGAGTGTCAGTGTCCCATTTTAGTAGAGATATGGATATAAAGATATGTTGTCCATGTCCCATTGTAGTACTGATATGGATCTAAAGATAGACTGTCAGTGTCCCATTGTAGTATATATATATTGATCTAAAGATGAGTTGTCAGTGTCCCATTTTAGTAGAGATATGGATATAAAGATATGTTGTCCATGTCCCATTGTAGTACTGATATGGATCTAAAGATGCACTGTCAGTGTCCCATTGTAGTATATATATTGATCTAAAGATGAGTTGTCAGTGTCCCATTTTAGTAGAGATATGGATATAAAGATATGTTGTCCATGTCCCATTGTAGTACTGATATGGATCTAAAGATGCACTGTCAGTGTCCCATTGTAGTATATATATTGATCTAAAGACGGGTTGTCAGTGTCCCATTTTAGTAGAGATATGAATCTTAAGATGTATTGTCAGTGTTTCATTGTAGTCGTTGTAATGGATGTAAAGATGAGTTGTTAGCGACCAATTGTAGTCACAAAAATGGAACTAAAGTGTTGTCAATCCTGTTGTAGTCAATACAATTATATTTTAGGGTAAAATGGTCAAAGGTCACAATCGAAGAACTTTATAAAGAAAAGGTTTAATTTTGTTGTCACTTAATTTTACTTTGTGGATAGCTTGGATTTTATACAAGGAATATATATATTAATTTTAGGGACAAATCAAAGGTCAAGATAAGAGGGACTGAAAGGAGTGAAAACAAAATCTCCACAATACTTCTTACATCCAGTATCACCTGTTTTTTAACTAAATTTATTAGCTGATTTGAACTTGAGACAAGAAAGCAGCATTGATTTTGTGGGTAATAGGCCATTTAAGGTCAACTTTAGAGGGGCTGCAAGAAGGAAAATAGTTTTAACAAAATAACTGAAGCCTTTTTATGCAAATCATGATCAAACTGCATTGATGGCTTGCATTGGAGATGAGTAAGGCACCTTTCACTTTTGTGGAAATTGGTAAAAGGTCAAGGTCACAGAGAGAAAAAGGTAGTGTCCATGAACCCAGTTTAGTTCAGTCATGATACTTAAAATTGGATATCACCTTAGGGAAAATGCAATCCTTAGTGTTAGTAGCATGATACATGAGTCACATGGATATAATATTGTTACTTGGTGTTAGTAGCATGGTACATGTGTCACATGGATATAATATTGTTACTTAATATTAGTAGCATGGTACATGAGTTACATGTATATAATATTGTTACTTAGTGTTAGTAGCATGATACATGAGTCACATGGATATAATATTGTTACTTAGTGTTAGTAGCATGGTACATGAGTTACATGTATATAATATTGTTACTTAGTGTTAGTAGCATGGTACATGAGTCTCATGGATATAATATTGTTACTTAGTGTTAGTAGCATGATACATGAGTCACATGGATATAATATTGTCACTTAGTAGCATGATACACAAGTCACATGGATATAATATTGTTACTTAGTGTTAGTAGCATGATACATGAGTTACATGGATATAATATTGTTACTTAGTGTTAGTAACATGGTACATAAGTCACAGGTATATAATACTGTTATCAGAATAGCTAATGTACAATAAAAGAGGGATATACTGCAAAAAGTATAAAAGTACTATTTACCATTTTGTGTTTGCATAATGTACTATTTATATTGGTTATAGTATGCTGTTGTTAAGATTGCTGTGTTGCTTGGGATGAAAGTATCATTGCATATATGTATTTCATGCAGATCTATTGTTGTTTGCAATTAAGTCAAAAGGTTGTTTACAAGTCAAAAGGTTGTTGGCAAGTCAAAAGGTTGTTTGCAAGTCAAAAGGATGTTTGCAAGTCAAACGGTTAACATAAGGAAAGAAATTGTGGTTTACTTTTGAATGTGTATGTAAGTTACCAAGAGACCTTTGGACTTTGTTATTGGTCTGGATAACATAGTTTCATTTTCCTCTTGGTCTAATAAATGCATATTCTTTTACATATTGAAAATGAACAGATTTGTTGCAAGATTTTGATTTAGAATGGACAAATTCAGCAAGCTTGATATAAGAACCAGTCAGAAACTTAGAAACTACCAGCAAGAGTGTTACACTTGACATTAGGAATGGTGGCATGCTCTGTCTCTGGTGCTGTTAGTGATGAAAATAAACTTTTGGAGAGTGCCTTGTTAGTCGTAAGTTAAGGGATTTTCTGGTTGTTGTTGACCCATTGCTAATTCATCTTTTGCTGGTATAAATTCCTAGACCAATCCATGCATCTCTGTCTTGTCCGAGTTAGCTGTCAAGAGACATAGGTTGAACTTTCTATCAATTACCATCTTCACTAACCAAGGTTCTGATTTTTTAACCTATCTATACCATGGCAGATCAGTCCATATTTCAGTACTTCAACTCTGAATTTTATTGGATGCGGCTCACTGCATCCAATCGAAATTGCTCTTTTATTGTCATTGTCAACTACACATTGATGTTTCATATTTAGGGAGTCAATCCAATACATTTTGCAAAGCACTGAAATATCAGATCCATCTGCTAAGGTGTTAATAATTTAATGAAGGTGAAGGATCACATACATAATAAAATCTTTGCATTTAAGTTTGGAGCTCAAGTTCTGGAAAGTCATTTGTACATGATATTGTTGTTAGAAAGTAATATCTATAGTGCAAATATAGTTTTATCAAGTTTCTACTTGTTGGGGATGGAGGGTTTGAAGGTTAATTAAAAAAAAATAATTTAAATCAACAATCCAGAAAAACTTATCTTGGGTCTTATAAGATGGCATGACTAAATGCAACTAACACCAGGTTCTTTGGGTATGTTTTTTGTGTAAATGATCATATAACTGTTTCTGTACAAGAAAAAGAATATCAAGGGTTGAACATTTTTTTTGACTATTACTGACATGTGTCATGGACATCTGTCATGTGATATGTCATGAGACAGAGGTCATGGTACATCTCTCTGTCCATGTCTTGTAGGAATGGCCCAGCCAGTATGATAAAGTTTGGTTGGAATGTTGAAACTTTGTATGCATCAATGGCCTTATGAGCTTAAGGCATGGCCCTGCATCTGTCATGGGACATGTGGCATGGGACAGGTGGCATGGGACATGTGGCATGGAACAGGTGGCATGGGACATGTGGCATGGGACAGGTGGCATGGAACATCTGTCTGTCCATGACACTTTGTAAGAATAGCTGAGCCAGTATTGATCAAGTTTGGTTGGAATATTTCTATGACAAGCACTTGAAACTTTGGTGTCAGTGGATTTGTGAGCTTAAGGCATGGTCTACCTGTTCCTTGCTTGTATTGAGTCATCAAAATCTGGATGTTAAGGGTACATATCAAAATTTTATGTTAATGGTTTGTGATGCTTTCTATTGTGGATGCAATTAGTAACTTGGACCTCTTGATTGTAATAAAATCTCAAAATCTGGATGAGTAAATATCAAAATCACGTGGCAATTATTTTGTTATTTTTGAAGCCCTGTAATTATATTTTATCAGATTTAATTAGTATTAAAAGTTTTTAAATTTTTTTTAGTCAGAGTTGAGTTTTGTTTGCTTAGAATTGATGTAGCCTCCCAACATAGCATGGAATCTCTTTTTGACCCACAATATATGATAAAGCAGGTATAAGTGATGTGATACAGATAGTTGTCTTCTGTCTTCTAAGCAGGTATATATGACATTTTTCAAAAGATCTAGTGTGACAGCTTGTAATCAAAAGTTCCATTTTTATAGTTGATTATAATAAATTTTATGGGAAAAATACAAGATTATTAACTTTACACACTGACCCGGATACATGTCAAGTTTTTTTCTGGTCTTACTTAGCCTTAATCATTTGCTCCCTAATGTAAACATCAATTACAATTGCTACTGTAATATAAACTTGTTAAATAATAAACCTTATCATATTTTGCTTGTGTAAGTTTTCCACAGCCTGCAGGCAATTATTTTTTCTAGAATTTTCACATGGGGTAGAAATTCTCCATTTTTCAGAATGGAAGATTTTCAGTTCTTAAGGGAGCAATAGTATCTTTAATTAAAGAGGTTGTCTAACAGGGTTCATTCTTGCTTGTGTGCCTTTGATCCTTAATTTTTCACCTTCTGGTGCATGATCCTTGCATGGCACATGTAGGGTGCATACCCCCATATACTAGGTAACTGAACACATTCCAAACTTTCTGTACTTTTTCAGTATTATGTGACTATATACTTTGAGTAAGTGGTTGTTGATTCACACTACAGTGTCTTTATCAGCTAATAGATAACATTTAAAAGGTGTGGGGATTAAGGTTGGGATTAAAACATTTTCAGCCCTTGTAAGAAATATTTTTGCTCATATGTATTGGGAACAAAAGCTATTTTGAAGTGAAAGGAAAAAAAAATGTCTGCCTCAAAAGAGCCTGCCCCCCCCCCTTTCCTTAAAATAATAATGACCTGAACAGTGGAAACCATTATTTTATCAAATAAGGATATGGAAGAAAACCATGCTGCAGTTTGACTCTACATTAATCATTAATTGATTTGAAGCATATTGTACTGTAAAGTGAGTATTAATGCAGAAAGGAGTGATGCTAATACTTGCAGTACTGATATGTCTTTAAATTTCTTCAGTAAGAAAGATAAGGTAACTGTATTTATGAACCCTGTTCCCCCATTCTGATATGGTAGGAGCTGTTGGAGCTCACATTTTCTTTTTCAGGAATGAACACAGCATCATTGCCATGTGCAGTATGGTAAAACACTTGTAATAACTAGATAATCAATAGAAGCATCTCACTACTCAGTTGGAAAATGCCACTAGGTAAAACATTTGTAATAACTAGATAATAAAATTGTCTAACTGCTATGTTGGAAAATGCAACTTGGCAAAACACATGTAATTAGATAATAATAGTGTCCCACTGCTCAATTGCAAAATGCCATTTTAGTAAAACAACTGTAATAACTTGATAATAAATGTGTCTAACAGCTTAGCTGGGAGATGCCACTTTGTAAAACACATGTTATTAGATGATTACAGTGTCTCACTGCTCAGCTAGAAAGTGCCATTTGGTAACCACTTGATCGATTATAGAGGTAGATGATCAGATTAAGCTTTGTTAATTTTAATGAATTTCATTATGCTCACATCAAATAAACTGTATTCATTTTTCATACTTGGTCATTCTTAAGAAGAGGCAAGGAGATTCATTAATTTAGAGGAGATTTTCACATTCATATGTCAGGAGAAAACACTGACATAGGTTTGTTTTTGACAAATCTGGTCATAGACCAGAAGAGCTTATGTGATGGTCTATTATCTTTTGTCCATCTGCAAGAAGAAGAATGTTATCACTTCTCATCCATAACTATTAAGATAAGATACAGATAAACTTTATGCCACTCACACATCCAATATGGCAGTCACAGTGGCCATCTTGAAAATTTTATGGCTCATCATTGTGAATGGATGATTTTATCAACATGGGATTTCGTTAAGAGACTTCTTAGGATGTCTGCTTGACACTAGACGAAAATGGTGTTGATCTGATGTTCAGTGTGGCCACCAAGGTATCAGTCTTGAAAATCATGTTGCAGCTACTCCAGAATGAATGGTCAGATCAACTTCTTATAATCTGTCTTGTTAGTCATAAATGAAAATGGTGTTGAACTGGGGCCTAATGCAGCTGTCACAGCTTGAAAATCTTGTCATAGTTGCTTCTCCAGAATGAATGATTATATCTTAATTCTTAAAGTGCTATACTGTTTCTGCAGTACAAGATCCCTCAGTGATGAATTGTTTGGGGGGAAAATAAAGAAGAAAATGGCATAGTTTTTAAATTGCATATATTTCAATAAATATACACAATAGACACACAAACCTTATGTGAAAAATGATGGTGGAAGTCTAAACTTTAGGATTATCATCAAGGCACATATGTAAGTTTAATATATAGGCATATACAGGTGCAAATACAGGTAAAATGATAAGTAACTACTGTATTTCATCTATATTTTTGTTTGCTTTTGAATGGAAATGTTCAAAGATATCAGAGAACTATTATATTCTTCACTACTTCAAACAATGTACATGTACATGTTACATCTCTTACAAGTTTAAAGATATAAGTTGTGAAAATCACAGGTAAAGAAAAAGTAACAGTTTATAAGCATCCACTCCATGAATGTTAGAGGTAAGTTTAGACCCCAAAGTCAGTAATAAATGTTCATGAAAAATGTTCTTATTTGTTCTAATATATTTGCATCATTTCATGTCAATTTGCAAGCTTACAGAGTCACCTATTCAGTTTATTACCTGTTAGGAGTTATTTTACTCATCTGAACTATTACATTCACTCTTTTTGTAATTTGCATATGTGTGAAATAACCTGAAATAATCAGGTACACAAAGTGCCACCTGGTATGTATCACATCTGAAAGATGTTTGTATTTTTTTTAATCCCTCAAGGTCTTTTTTTTTCTTATTGCAAGCAACACAATCATGTGCAGGGTGTGCTTGTTTAGCTCAAGGTGTAGCTGGAATAAATTCAGGGAAATGCTTCCCAGAGGCATTCAGGTTGCTCACCAGCCAATTTTCTTCCTCTCAGTAGGTTCAGACACATCTCCTGCTTCCTCAACCAATGACTTTACTAATGAAACACGGAAATCATGGTGACATATTTTCTTCTGCACAGGTGATAATTTCAGGTACAACTGATAGGCGTTAACAATACATACATTGAAGAGATGAAAAAATAGTTTTCTCCACCATTTCTTGGATTTCCTTACTATAGGATTGTATTGGTTGAATTGGTCAATTAGGTTTACTCATCCCATGTTTTTCACATAATCCACAATACATGTAGGTTTCATGACAGGCACATTTGTTGCAAAATTTGTCTTATTGATCATTGCTACCTTAGCTTTATGAAAACTGGAGATCATATTTACATCTTGTTTGTCATATTTCAGAAGTAGGAAATTGTCCTTTCTTCGAAAAATACACTCACCCTGCCTTAGTTTTCATTTGACCTTCATTGTCTCTGCAACACCAACTCTATTTGTTTGCAAGGTTCCACATGAGGAGGTATTTAGCAACTCAAGTGCGTTAAAAAGTTTAGGTAATGAATAATAATTATCCATATATACTCTGTGTCCTTTATTCAAAAGACTACACTAGCAGAACAACCAATCAGTTTTAGCTGTTTTAGACAGCTCATCAGTGTTCAGTTCTAGTCCTTCACAATAATTGTCAAGTTCACCACCTGTTTTACCAGTATAAATGTGGTAGCCAATATAATATCCACTGTTTACCTCACCTACCTGGAACAGCTTTATGCCAAACTTGTTAGGCTTGGCAGTAAACTTGAAATTTCAGATGATCTTTCCAAGGGCAGGTAGCCTCATCAAAACTGATGTTCATATCTGGTGAATAAACCTCAGCAAATGCTCATTTTTTTTTCAATCATTGGAGGGATCTTGTGTAAAGGGTCACCTTGATTGTTGTCATTGTCTGCCAGG
This sequence comes from Potamilus streckersoni, assembly GCA_016746295.1. NCBI lineage: Eukaryota > Metazoa > Mollusca > Bivalvia > Unionida > Unionidae > Potamilus > Potamilus streckersoni. Next base: position 1,115,088 of record JAEAOA010000207.1, read on the forward strand.
TGTAAAATACTTAGAATAGATAGAAATGTATCCTACTTATTTTTTTGCTGAAATATGGAGTTGATATTAGTCATCAGTAGCCCAGTAGGAATCAGATCAGATCTATGTACCAATCCCATTTGATATAATCAGTGAAAAAAAGAGTTTTAACTGCTCAGGTGTGACAGAATGCCATTTCTTCATGGCTTCATTTCATTTCTTCAAGTCTGCCCCATGAACTCGATGATCTGCATAACAAGTTGTTTGATCTACTATTAGTTGCAATAACTCCTCATAAGTCTCAGATAGTCCATGGGTTCATAATTTGCCATCTTGACATTTAATTTTGAGTCACCAGTGAATGGGTGGTTGACAGACAGCCATCTTTTCTTGTCCAGCCAGCATGTATATCCGACTCCAGTTTGACATCAATTTCTGGCTCAAAATTACTCATGGGCATTTCCATTAGCACTTCGCCATCTGCAATAATTTCATCCTCCTAAAATCGTTAAAAATCACTATCATCATCATTATCAGAATCCAGTATTTGTTCCAAGAAATCACCATCTTATTCAGCGTCAGCCATTTTAATTTTTTCACTAGAAGACTGTGTAATCTTTGGTTAATTTTTAATTAAAATGGTGTTAACTGATGTCCAGTATATGGCTCTCTTGCGAGTCTCACTTAGATACTCTTCTTTAAAGAAAAGTCATTTTCACATGGGATTTTGATCCAAGTTTTTAATTGTGTTACCATGTCCTAAATGAAAACGACTTCTTAAAAAAATGTCAGTATCACTACTGCTCCTGAACAAGTCGAAATTTCATGATGTTTGAAATTGGTGCTCAGCTCAGACATGCTGCCACAGTAACCATCTTCAAAATCTTACTGCTCGGGAATGAATGTTCATATTTGCATGGAGATTTCAAAAATAGACTTCTTATGATGTCTAATTGGTCTTTAAATGAAAATGGTGCCAATCTGACATCCAATATGTCCGCCACAGCACTTAATTTTTGAAAATCTTGTTATCTATGAAGAATATTAGAGATGTTTTCAACATTCTGCATTTAAAAGGAAGAAATGGTCTTATCACAAGTTCCTGGATTTTATTTTCTCCAAATAGGACACGAGTCTCTTCAATGACTTCTTAACATTCTGATCTGACTTGCATTATGGTTGCTGTAACAGCCATCTTGAAACTCTTCTTATAGCTACTTCTTCAACAAGGTTGGTAACATCAGGAGTGTACTTTTGCAAAAAGACTTTTTAGGATCTCTTGTTAATCCTAATTGAGATGGTGCCAAGCTGATATCAAAAATGGCTAATGTGGCAGTCATCTTGAAAATCTTGATACAGTTGCTTCACCATCAAAAGGAGACTTGTTATGTGATATTGGTACAAAATGGAAATGGTGTCATGATGACATCCAGAATTTATACCACAGCAATTCATTTGAAAACTGCCTTGTTGCTAAGGAATATTGAAGATGGTTTCAACACTCAACAGTTAAAAGGAAGAAGTGATCTAACCATAAATTCTTGTCACTCCCTTCAAGGGACTCTAGTTTTCATTAATATCACATTTATTAAATTTAAATTGCCATGAACATTTGTTTAGATGAAACCCAACATGATACTGCACTAATTGTGGATTTACAAAAAAAAAATAACTACAAGCTTGTTTTATTAATGGGGGAATGGTAAATTTAGTATTAATTAATGCAAGTTGATTTCAATTATATAGCTATAGAAAGAATATCAGTCTAGATTCATTTGGAATATTTCTGTCTTTTATAGGGCTCCCAGGATTCCAACTATAGTCAACCTTCCTCTGACCAGCTGTCCCTGGACGAAGAAGGGGAGGCTCTGCGGAGGGAAACGGCCAAACAGGCTCTTGCTCAGCTTGAAAAAGCCAGGGTATGGTCCATTAAACCATAATCATTAGTCCACATCAAATTAATTTGTTGCCCTTTGGACACCCAGTTCAGAAAGATTATAAAAGTAGCAGTTTTGAGTTTTACTGGTCATATCCTAGGAGAGTTTACAGGATGACATGTTGTCCATTGCCCATCTGTCCAATAATACTAGATTTTTGGATGGTTAATGTTCTTAAATTATCATGACCTAGATAGATGGTGCTAAATGAAAATGGCGCTGCCTGCACTGCCAACATGTCTTCCACACTGCCTGAACGGATATATCAGCATGGGGTTTTTGCTAAAAGACCTTTATGATACATTATCAAAACGCTTATTAGCTTCATGGTCTTTCATTCTTTTGGTGGTGCCATTTGATGTGATTTACTGGTTGTATTTCCAGAATCCAGTTTATAGAGAGACGTATACCTGGCATCTATTTATATGCCACTCTCATCCACTAGGAGATAACAGATTATTAGTTACCTGTTACCTGTAATTATATTGAACATTTAAGGCCATTTGATCAGATGCAGGACTCACTTTAGCCACCAGATTTGTATATTGATTAAAAATATCTTTACTTCTTAATTTCATTTTTTTTTCAGTCTTATTTATTCAGTTTATCTTAAACCTGAGAGGGGAATATAGTTTTGTAGTAGGGCTAAATTGATTGAGAAAAAAAAATGAAAATTGCATTCTAATTATAAGTTGTCTGTTTTTTTAATTTGGCTTGATATTTTCTACATTGGCTGAAAGGGTGCTTGACTGACGTACTGTATATTTTTGTCCACCCAGCGTGTATATCAGATTCGTATTTAACACCATTTTTGGGCTCAAATTCACCCACTGTTATCTCCATTAACGCTTTTACCAGTTCCAGTAGTCTGCTTGACTTCATAACTTTAAAAATTATTATCATCATGACTGATAATCAGTCATTATTTGCCAAATGAATTGGCCATTTTGGGTTTTCTGAGTACCAGTATCCCATATTTTAAACATGCATTTGTAAAACTTAATATGTTCAAATAACAACGTAATGCTTGTTCCAGGGCACAATAGACCAGTCATATTTATTTTGACAACCATTTATGCCATGTGACTAACAATGCAGATAGTGAGTTTCAGGTCAAATTCCATCAATGCTGTAGCTTGTTTCTCATCTGTCACCTGATTCAAGACATACCAAATGTTATACTTGTAATTTCTGAGAAAATAAACAGTCTTCCTATCAGTTTCATGCAGGCATAGCCTGATAAAATGGTATTCACTATTGCTAGGTTGGCTAGTAAGTGGCTACTCAATGCTGACACCGCATGGTGTGAGCAAATTCCAGCTTTTCTGTAGGCGGTTGGCTCTGACCCAACACATCAACATAAATGTCAAAAATGGGGTGGCAAGTATCAGAGGAAACTCAGACTATTTTATATTGAGCAAACTGTTGCAATAAAATAATTACCATGGAATTAGCAAGGAGACATGTTACAATTTGGAGATAGCGAGTGATTGTTTTGTCAAGTCTTTGAGTGCATTTGCCTGCATCAGCTGTCACAGATTAATTCTTAATTGAAAGAATAAGAAAGCAATTGATTAATAAAATTTTGCTGGCGAATAAAATAACTTGCACAATGTAAGTATTGTTTTGTTTCAATTTCCATCACTTGTATTGATATGTACAATTTAAGTTTAGATGCATCAGGATGTTGATGAGTGGTTTCCAGGCAGCCATCTTTGAAATCTTATTCCTATACTTACTGAATGGACATGTTTTCACCAGAAAAACGTGTGATGTCTGGTTGGGCCTAATTTAAAGTCATTCTGTTTGGATAATTAATATGGCTACCAGAAAAACTTGTGATGTCTGGTTGGGCCTAATTGAAAGTCATTCTGTTTGGATAATCAATATGGCTACCAGAAAAACTTGTGATGTCTGGTTGGGCCTAATTGAAAGTCATTCTGTTTGGATAATCAATATGGCTACCAGAAAAACTTGTGATGTCTGGTTGGGCCTAATTGAAAGTCATTCTGTTTGGATAATCAAAATGGCTACCAGAAAAACTTGTGATGTCTGGTTGGGCCTAATTGGAAGTCATTCTGTTTGGATAATCAATATGGCTACCAGAAAAACTTGTGATATCTGGTTGGGTCTAATTGAAAGTCATTCTGTTTGGATAATCAATATGGCTACCAGAAAAACTTGTGATATCTGGTTGGGCCTAATTGAAAGTCATTCTGTTTGGATAATCAATATGGCTACCAGATAAACTTGTGATATCTAGTTGGGCCTAATTGAAAGTCATTCTGTTTGGATAATCAATATGGCTACCAGAAAAACTTGTGATATCTGGTTGGGCCTAATTGAAAGTCATTCTGTTTGGATAATCAATATGGCTACCAGATAAACTTGTGATATCTGGTTGGGCCTAATTGAAAGTCATTCTGTTTGGATAATCAATATGGCTACCAGAAAAAACTTGTGATATCTGGTTGGGCCTAATTGAAAGTCATTCTGTTTGGATAATCAATATGGCTACCAGATAAACTTGTGATATCTGGTTGGGTCTAATTGAAAGTCATTCTGTTTGGATAATCAATATGGCTACCAGAAAAACTTGTGATATCTGGTTGGGCCAAATTAAAAGTCATTCTGTTTGGATAATCAATACGACCACCATAGTGGCAATCAAGAAATTCTTATTGCTTCACCTAAATGGATGGTCATATCATCATGGAGATTTTACTAAAAGACTTCTTCTTATTCTTAGTTTGTCCCATTCCAGCAATGATTCCTGAAGAATAATGTATACTAATGCTTGTCCCATTCCTGCAATGATGTGCAAGAAATGCTAATAATGCTTGTCCCATTCCAGCAATAATACCCTAAGAATAAATGCTTGTCCCAGTCTAGTAATGATCTACTACATATAAATGCTTGTACCATTCCAGCAATGATCCACAAAGAATAAATGCTTGTCCTATTCCAGCAATGATCCACAAAGAATAAATTCTTGTCCCATTCCAGCAATGATCCATTAAGAATAAATGCTTGTCCCATTCCAGCAGTGCTCCACTAAGAATAAATACTTGTCCCATTCCAGCAGTGATCCACTAAGAATAAATACTTGTCCCATTCCAGCAGTGATCCACTAAGAATAAATATGTCTCATTCCAGCAGTGATCCACTAAGAATAAGTACTTGTCCCATTCTAGCAGTGATCCACTAAGAATAAATACTTGTCACATTCCAGCAGTGATCTGCAAAGAAATGTCAAAAATGCTTGTTCCATTTCCAGCAATGATCCCCTAAAAAATGCTAATATGGTTGTGGTACATACAAGAAGAGTAATGAATGCCAACAAGTTACTGCAAAAGACAGCCTTAATGAGATAATTTGCATATTTAATACCCCAGAAATGTTTTATTCATAAGTTATGCATGTATTTTTTTCCATTTGCATTCTGAATATCAGGTAGTTGAAAAGCCAACTTTTGATGTAAATGTAAGCAATTTTGCTTAATTTTTGAAGATGAAGATCTTTTTGTCTCCATTGAAACTTATCTTTGCAATAAAAAGTTATACTCACAAAGCTATGTTTGATCCATGATTTATTTTTTTTTTGCAACCTAATGTGGACCAAGCATAATTTTTTTGGGTAACAGTGGTGATAAAATTCATTTTACTAATATTATATTGATCGACTTGATCCTTTTTTGTCTTATCATTTAGTCATAACACCTGATTTGGAAACTGCAGTGTGTGATCCTGGAGTTTTTTGACCAGCAAGCTATAAAATCAGAAATATTTGTGAATGATTTAATTAAGTCTTTTTCTTTTGTAGTGAATGTCCTAAAATGAAATTCATCTAAAATGAATTTGTATTGGTTATCAGATGTTAAGGTGACCCTACAAAATTGTATCCACAAGAAATTGTTTATTCCTAAACCATGATATTTTCTCACCATGAACACTCTTGATATGGACTGGTAACAAGGATGACCACTGTAATATATTGCACCACTGTAATATATTTATTGATTTATTCAAACTATTTATTCATTTTCTTAACTGGCAAAGTGCATTAAGTGAGCTAAGAGGTTTTTGACAAGCACAGCGTTGTTTCATCAGAAATATTTGTGAAGAATTTAAGTCTTTTTCATTGGTTATGAATATCCATAAAATTAAATCTCTGTGAAGAAACTTGTATCCTAAAGCATGATATGTTATCTCCATGAATAGATTTACACTATGTTCTAAACAGATTTTATATGTTTTAAACATTAGATCAGAAGTTTGTCATCTTCTGTTCTTCCTGTGTTTACCTGTTATGTGTGTGTGTGTGTGTGTGTGTGTGTGTGTGTGTGTGTGTGTGTGTGTGTGTGTGTGTGTGTAATTTAGATTTTGATATAGTTCTAAAAAAATTTCAGTTATATTGCTAAGATGTCTGCAGTGTGGCAGTTTATAGTCATGTCTAGCACTGGAGCATCATGCCGCAGACATGTGGCATGATGTCCCACCCAGTCACATTATATTAACACAAGGCCAACCATTCCTAACACTAACCTCTTAATGCTGAGCACAAATCGAGGCAGCTGTTAGTACCATTTTTGTAAGTCTTTGGTATGACTTGACTGGGGATCGAACCCATGACCTCCTGCATTTGAGGCGGACACTCTAACCACTAGGCCACCGGAGTGGTTGATGTGTGTTAACTTCTGTCTAAGTAATCTTGTGTAATGATGACAGTAATAATAATTACAATAATATAATGTAGCTTGCATTAAAACATCAAGTAACAGAAGAGACTTTACCATTCATTGATGGCAACTGCATGCTTGACCTTGTAGAACCTTGCCCAGTGCAGTTAGTAAAATGATAATACAGTGGAAACTGTTGAAAGACAACCAATTCTGTCAAAACATAATTGTCTCTCATGACAGTTGGTCTCTCATAACAGAACATAACACTATATAATCAATAAATCTCTACTTGGAGAACCTGGTCTCAAAACAGGTGGTCTCAATTAACAGTTGTCTCTCAAGACAGGTTTTACTGTAATGACTAGATAATGAAAGCATCTCAGTACTCATTTACAAAAGATCATGTAGTAAGCGCTTTTTTTGTTTGATATTGAAATCAAGCACCTACATGATCAGGTTGAGCTTAGTTGCTATTAATGAATGTTAAAGATTTTGTTAAGTTAAAGGCCAAATTATGTTTTGCGATTTTCATGTGCTTGCTCATTTTTTAAGGGGTGGGAGATTTTTTTAAATATGGGGGTGGGTTTGTACGATCATATGTTTTGCAGAAAATACTGGCCAGGGACTCAAATGCATGAATGTGGGACAAAACATGGAATCACAGTGATCTGTCTTAAGAACACAGTAACATTTCATGCAAGGTAAATCTCTACAGATAACCTTGATTCATAAAACAACAAATTACTAAACACTATTTACTGTTTGATTGGGAGGGGGAATGGCAAAGGTCAAGGTGATCAAAGAACAATGGGGCTTTGCATTGAATAGATATTTTTGTTGTGGAATATATTCCTTTCCTTTGTAGATGGCATAGTATGTGCCTCATTATGAAGTTTAACCAAGACATCAAACTAATCAAAGCTATTTTAGTACTGCTTTTTGGATAGTTTGCAGTTTGCAATATGAAACTGGGGTCTGAAGTTGGATGTCAAGGTCATGGTTAGTTTAATAAAAATAGTTTGGGAGCACCAAGTTTAATTCAAGACTACATGCCAAATGTCTGAGGTAATTTAGGCTTATTATTTAGTAATCCCCAAAGTCGTCCATGCCCAGATAGTGTCTGCATTGAGGATTATTAAACATGGGTGTATCATGTTCAATTTTTAGAACCTGTGTTCAAATAATATAAAATAAATTTGATATATAGGATCTAACACAGCTTAGTTTGTAGTGCATGCTAATTTGGGTCAAAGGAAAGGCATTTGTTCACATTTTTTTCAGCTTGATATAGTCTGTAATATGCACAAAATCATGTTAGAAACCATCCAGTGACAGTAATCAAAATAATTTCTTTACAGTGAAATAATACTTAGCTTCTACATAACGGTTGTTGTTGAAAACCCATGGTACAAACAGTAGGAGTGATATATGCAAGTCCAACATCACACACACACACACACACACACACACACACACACACACACACACACACACACACACACACATGCCATATCAGGGTGTATACTATTTGCTGGGATAGTATGTTGATAATCCAAACCAAATATGAGATTGATTTTTCCTAGAAAATGTTTTTTTTTTTTCTTCTGGATAATTGTTATTAATAAAACAGGGATAAAAATTTTGGGTAATATGGGCAAAATAGTAACTTTTGTCTACTGGATTTTATATTTTTGCTTTAGAAATTCAGTTTAGTTCTGTTTGACCTGATAAACAACCAGTAGTTGAAACATTCTATCTAGATTCTGAACTCGATTCAGAAATTAGATGGAGTTCTAGTAAACAACTTTTTAAGTTTTTTAAAAATTCATTCTATGAGTAAGATTCATTCAGAGGAATCAAGGCTGTACCTAGAGTACGATATAATTAGCATGTAAAAAAATATTCTACATTGTTCTAGAAGGTGACCACTTGACCCTCATACAGGAATCTGTTTTGCATTTTGACTTACTGTATAACTGTTTTCTTAAGAAGAACTAGGAGTTGAGCTAAAAAAAAAAAATCTTCGACATTTAAAGGTGTCTTGTTGTGACCAGTTTGAATTGAATTTTTTATTTTATGGAATTAGTGATTCTTTCCCTGGAAAATATAAGTGCACATTACAAGATTCTTGGACAAAGACATTTATTGAAAATTATTTGGAATCCCAAACTGGAATATTTTCTGCAATTCAACAAAGAACTGTTGACACATCAGTACAAAGCTGACTATCAAAGATGTCATCACCCTTGATTTAATCAGGACTTGAACACAGATTCATTTAGGACTTTTCATTGATAGGACTTCTAGTTTTTAATTCTTGGACTAATTTTGGATTTGATTCATAAACTCTAAGTCCTTTTTCTTATTTTTACCTTGATTTTCTATGGAAATAAATTCTTTTGTTAACTTTTACAAAGCTTGTTGTATTCAATCTTTTCTTGTTACTTTTGGATGAGCCATTCACATGACATATAAGACAGTCCATAATCATTGTCCATATAATCAGTATTCTAGAACAGTCTCCATAATCTCTGTATAATCAGCGTTCTATTATAGAACAGTCAATAATCATTGATCATATAATCAGTGTTCTATAATAGAACAGTCCATAATCATTGTCCATAAAATCTGTGTTCTGTTGTAGAATAAAGTCAATAAAACTGTTAGCTATAGAATAAGTGTTCTATTATAGAACAGTCTCCATAATCTTTGTCAGTATAATCTGTTTTCTATTGTAGAACAGTCTCAATATTCTTTGTCCATATAATCAGTGTTCTATTGTAGAACAATCTCCATAATCATTGTCCATATAATCGGTGTTCTATTTTAGAACAGTCTTCATAATCTTTGTCCATTTGATCAGTGTTCAGTTATAGAACAATCTTTATAATCTTTGTCCGTATAATCGGTGTTCTATTTTAGAACAGTCTCCATAATATTTGTCCATATAATCAGTGTTCTATTGTAGAACAGTCTCCATAATCCTGGCCAGTAAAATCAGTGTTCTATTGTAGAACAGTCTCCATATTCTTTGTCCATATAATCAGTGTTCTATTGTAGAACAATCTCCATACTCATTGTCCATATAATCAGTGTTCTATTGTAGAACAGTCTCCATATTCATTGTCCATATAATCAGTGCTCTATTGTAGAACAGTCTCCATAATATTTGTCCATATAATCAGTGTTCTATAAGTAGAACAGTCTCCATACTCATTGTCCATATAATCAGTGTTCTATTGTAAAACAGTCTCCATAATCCTGGCCAGTAAAATCAGTGTTCTATTGTAGAACAGTCTCCATATTCATTGTCCATATAATCAGTGTTCTATTGTAGAACAGTCTCCATATTCATTGTCCATATAATCAGTGTTCTATTGTAGAACAGTCTCCATATTCATTATCCATATAATCAGTGCTCTATTGTAGAACAGTCTCCATAATATTTGTCCATATAATCAGTGTTCTATTGTAGAACAGTATCCATATTCTTTGTCCATATAATCAGTGTTCTGTTGTAGAACAGTCTCCATATTCTTTGTCCATATAATCAGTGTTCTATTGTAGAACAGTCTCCATACTCTTTGTCCATATAATCAGTGTTCTATTGTAGAACAGTCTCCATAATCCTGGTTAGTAAAATCAGTGTTCTATTGTAGAACAGTCTCCATACTCATTGTCCATATAATCAGTGTTCTATTGTAGAACAGTCTCCATACTCATTGTCCATATAATCAGTGTTCTATTGTAAAACAGTCTCCATAATCCTGGCCAGTAAAATCAGTGTTCTATTGTAGAACAGTCTCCATAATCCTGGTTAGTAAAATCAGTGTTCTGTTGTAGAACAGTCTCCATACTCATTGTCCATATAATCAGTGTTCTATTGTAGAACAGTCTCCATATTCATTGTCCATATAATCAGTGTTCTATTGTAGAACAGTCTCCATATTCTTTGTCAGTATAATCAGTGTTCTATTGTAGAACAGTCTCCATACTCATTGTCCATATAATCAGTGTTCTATTGTAGAACAGTCTCCATATTCTTTGTCAGTATAATCAGTGTTCTATTGTAGAAAAGTCTCCATACTCATTATCCATATAATCAGTGTTCTATTGTAGAACAGTCTCCATACTCATTGTCCATATAATCAGTGTTCTATTGTAGAACAGTCTCCATATTCTTTGTCAGTATAATCAGTATTCTGTTTTAGAAAAGTCACAATTATCATTACAAATATAATAGTATTCTATTGGAGAACAAAGTCCCCTTTATTATTGTTCCTATAAGCAGTGTTCTGCTATAGATTTTTGATAATTGTCAATATAATGCAGAATAAAGTCTTGACAATTTTTATCCATATAATTGGTTTTCTGTTGTAGAATAAACAACATAGTTGGATAGACCCACATCTGCAGGTATTTTATATAATGACAAATCTGGGTCCATGCAGTTCACACTGTGGCACATATATTTCAGAAACAGATAAGGTTTCGCTAATGTTCTTTTTTTTTTAATTCCCAGACAAAGCCAGTGGCCTTTTCAGTAAGGACAAATGTATCATATGACGGAACATATGAAGATGACTGCCCTGTACCAGGACAAGCGGTGTCTTTCGGTGTGAAGGATTTTCTGCACATCAAGGAGGTACTGCTAATTTTGCATGATTCACCTTGTCAGACCATAGACAGTTTATTCAGATTGAAAAGCCAAATATGAAAAATGTATGTACAAAACATAAAGTTTCTTATTAGCACTGTAAATTTTATATTGTCCTTATAATAATAAAAATAAAAATAATAATTAAAATGATAATAAAATTATTATAATTATTATTAGTAACTTCTCAACAAACACTGCTCAATACAGTTTTACCAAAATTGATACAAAATATATATGTAACTGGCACAAATTGCACTGGTCAACCTTCAGAGAGGGCAGTTGTTTGAAAAAGAGAAGAAAAACCTTTTAATAACTTCAAAACTTGACTTTCCAAATTTTGCTACTTCTTGTGTTTGTATGAGATGGTTAGAAGTATAATGATTATATTTTCTAGCAAATCCCTTCAGTTTGATTGGTCAAATTATCACTCCAGGTGTTTGGATCAAATGATTAGCAGTATAATGATTTTATTTTCTTTCATATTCTTTGATGTTGATTGGCTAAAATGTCACTCCAGGTGCTTGTATTAGATAATTATAAGTGTGATGATTTTATTTTCATGCATATCCCATGATCTTGATTGGCCAGATTGTCACTCTTGGGGTGTGTATTAGATAATTACTAGTGTGATGATTTTATTTTTCAAATGTTCCATGACCTTAAATGAAAATGGTGTTCATCTGACATCCAGCATGTCAATCACAGCAGCTAATTTGAAAATTGTTTGCTAAAAATATCAGATAGTTTTAACAGTTACATGGAAGAAGTGGTCTTCTGATAAATTCCTGAAAATTCATTTCACCAATTTGTGTGAGAATATTACTGATATCGTTGTAAAGCATCAGGAGGATATTATTTAATTTTTTTATATTGATTTATATGCTAAGTGCTCTATCAAAGCATAAGATAATCTCGATCAGTGAGAAGCTTATTGACTTTGTAGACCTGGCTAATGAAATACAGTTATTTTCCATGTCCTTTTTGATGCTCTGACCATGTTTACCTACACTCATTAAAATTTTACAGTCTTAAAGGTACAGGTCACAGCCTGGAGAAAGCACTGGTAGTAATAACAGACTTCTCCCTGAGGTCTCATTCATACAAAAGCCAAGAATGACAAAGTGAAATGAAGTATATATTGGAATAAGATAAAACAACAATATTTTTTAGGGAAAGAAAAACACTGGATGATTAAAAATTGCCATCGTTGTCAAAGATGAATCAAATATTTTATTTGTATGTGAAACCTTGGCACATGTGAAAATATGGATATCATTCTCCATCAGAATATTATTGATCTTTTTGAAATTATTTCAGTGCGGACTGTCTGATTTATAGTTTTTCACTCTGAGCTTGAATAGGCCCAGATTGCTCCCAAGAGATTTTCTTTATGATAGTATATTAATATTAATGTTGTTGATTCATTATTTTTGACATTAGTTCCAATATTTCTTTTTGTTATACAGATAGAGTGTTAATATTAATTCTGTAAATTACATGTGTTTATATCTTATACACTGTCATGTAAAAGCTGTTTTGTATAACAAACTTTTGAGTGCCAGTTTTTTTTTCTTCCTGTCTTACAGAAATTCAGTAATGACTGGTGGATAGGGCGCCTGGTGAAGGAAGGGTGTGATGTTGGCTTTATCCCAAGCCCTGCCAAACTAGAGAGTAGTAGACAAGTGTCGAGTGGTAGCCGAAGCAAAAGTAATCCAGCGTATGTAATTTGCTATTTTCATTTGTCCGATATAAACAATAGCATCATCTTAGCTGGAACATGGATTGGCGCAAACACTCTGGATTGCTCAAAATTATTTAGAGTACATGACAGAAAATTTATGATGCTATTAAACTTCATGCAATCTTGATCTCTTGAAGCACTTTGCCCTGTCCTTCATGCACACAATCACTTGAAATGTTTTGTTAATCCTTGAATTTATTTGCTGCATCTTTCAATAATGCAATCTCTTAAATTGATTTGCTACATCCTTAATTCATGTATGTGATCTCTTGAATGGATTTGCTACATCCATCACTCATGTGATCTTGTGAATTGATTTGCTTGTGTGATCTCTTGAATTGACTTGCTACATCCATCACTCAGTGATCTCTTGAATTGATTTGCTACATCCTTCATTCATGCAATCTCATGAATTGATTTGCTACATCCTTCATTCATGCAGTCTCTTGAATAGATTTGCTGCATCCTTCACTCATGTGATCTCTTGAATTAATTTGCTAAATCCTTCACTCGTGTGATCTCTTGATTTGATTTGCAACATCTTTCATTCATGCAATCTCTTGAATTGATTTACCTGTTTATGTATGTTATATGTTTGCAATATGTATACACACACACACACACACACACACACACACACACACACACACACACACACACACACACACACACACACACACACACACAGTGCTTATCCCTGGATTCTATAGAAGAATGCTTGATAATATTAGGCAGAATTAATAATTTAATACAAATAATACTGTCATACAGGTTAGGGAATTTTAATTTATACTCTACAGAGTTTCAAACCCATGTCCACAAGTAAATGGCACCCATTGTCTTGCCTGCACATGCACTTGCACATATCCCGTGACAACTAAGCACGTATGCCATTTACTCGTGGACATGGGTTCGAAACTCCATAGAGTATGAATTAAGATTCTAACCTGTATGACAGTATTATTTGTATTAAATTTTATATATATATATATATATATATATATATATATATATATATATATATATATATATATATATATATATATATATATATATATATACATATATATATATCACAATCATATGGATATATAAGTAGACTGTGAAATACTGTATATATTCCAGTAAAAGCCTGTTCATGTATAAGCCTCTTTGCATATAGACTAACCCTCCAAATTAAATAGGTAAATAATTAAAAAGTGTATGACCCATGTATAAGCTAACCCATCAGTCCAAGATGACATCACAATATGTACATGATAAGTTATTAATACATTTGTTTTGGCAAACTACATTAGTAAAATAAAATATTATCTTCAAACATAGCAAAAATGAGTATATGAACATTAATTTATATGTTAAGAGACAAATGCAATGCAGATATTTTATTCTTAAATGCTTTTTCTTAGTTTAATTTAAATTTCATATTAAAAGCTTTAATTATAAAAATGCTTTCAATTGGAATCGTTCAAACTTCAGTTCCATCAGTGGCATTGCTTATACACCACTCCCTCGATAACTCTCGCCCTGATAACTTGCAAATCCACTTTTAATTTGAGGTCAGACGCTGATCCCATTTTTTTGTACTAGAAAATATTCCAAAATTGATCTGTATTTCTTGAACTGGAAGAAAGTCACGATCAAAATTGGTAACTGAAACATTGATATATAGCTCATTTTATGGTCGAAAACAGTACATAGGACCTGGAAATTATAATCATCATTTTGAAATTATCAGCTTTTAGTAAGAAACCACATAATTAGTTACATTTTCTCTCCAAACAACATTTTAGTGTCCCGTAATCAAAAAGATATTCAAAGAAATTTATATGAACTTATGCCTAGTGTAGGCAGTACATTAATATTTAAATTCCAATTAAAAATTTCCATAAAGTGAAATTTTTGTTTTAATTCTATCATTTAGTTATTTTTAAGTGTAATCATCATAAATGCAGTGTGTATTTAAATGTAAAATGTTTCAATCTATTGTAACAGCTGTGTATTTAAATGTAAAATGTGTCAATCTACTGTAACAGCTGTGTATTTAAATGTAAAATGTTTCAATCTACTGTAACAGCTGTGTATTTAAATGTAAAATGTTTCAATCTACTGTAACAGCTGTGTATTTACATGTAAAATGTTTCAATCTACTGTAACAGCTGTGTATTTAAATGTAGAATGTTTCAATCTACTGTAACAGCTGTGTATTTAAATGTAAAATGTTTGAATCTACTGTAACAGCTGTGTATTTAAATGTAACATTTTTGAATCTACTGTAACAGCTGTGGCTCCAAGTGTTTCTTTGAAAACCTAATTACCTGCCAACCATGTTTTGATAACTGACTTGTGGAAATCTTTGTTGTATTGTTGCACTGAATGAAAAGCTGCCCTCCTTTGTATTATCAAATTAATTATGTCTTTTGAATCAGATCATGGAGTAAAAGAAGAGTTAAAAGGCATTCAATTCCTTCATACTTAATAGCCCAGGTCCTATGTAGGGTAAACTCACTTCATTTGATCAATCAGACACTGTGATAAAGGTTATTGTGTATGTAACATAATTAAATTACATTAAATTAACCAACTCATTCATAACTGTGATCAAAGAAATCAGTCAACCAAAACTAAATGAATGCTTTATAAAACAAAGATCTTAGTGTTATAGATACAGACCATTTTGGGCAAGTGAGTTTCAGAGAATTCCTGATCTGGTACTTAGAGATATTCTCAGGGATGATAAAAAGTTTCACTATTACTTTCAGTGAAATCAGCACATCAATATTGTCCTAACTGAATAATGTAAAAATTGAATTTCAACATAAATGATTGTAAAACATAATAAATGTCACTTAAGTTTATGAAAAAAAGAAATCTTTTTTGGTGGTGTATCAACAGTTAGTCTAGTTCCCTGCTGCTTTTACTCCTGATTTGGCATTATACTATTATATGCCACTCCAAGAACCAGACTAGTCAACAAAACAGTTGGAATGATCTTTCACATGTTGGACATTTTTTAAATAGATGTTATTTATACAGAAAAATGAACAACTTCATTAGAAAAATTAACAATTATTATTGATGTGATGGTGAAATGAGGATTCAGTCATTAAACAGCTCAGTTCCCTACCCCCACACCCAGCAGTTTTCTCAATGTCTATAAGGACTTTTTAAATTTTTAGAGGTCCCTTCGTAAATCGTGTTCTTACTTATAGTGCAGTCTGTGTTTGTAGACCCCGATGTGCACAAATTATGGAGGAAGAGGTGTTCTTCACTTCTGAATTGATTTGGCATTCATGATCAATGGAGTTGAGTGCTGCGTGTCTGCGATCTATCTGGTGACCTGGTTGATGTCCTGCCCCATGAAATTTCTGCCTTTCATCAGCTTCACTGTGTACAAATAATTTGTGTGCTACAACACAGCTGTTATTTTCTTTTGGATATTTAATAAATTTAAGTTAGAAAGCTGCACCATAAGCAGAACACTTTTATTTCTACCATTACTCATTTTAACTCCAGTTTTGCTTGAAATTTCTAGAAAGAATAGATTTAAAAAGTTTTGATTGTGTTAGTATCATATTTTTATTTTTCAAGTTAATTTTCCATGTGTATTGGATAGTTATTTATCAGTTTCTTTTTTGTGACTACTGGTAACTTGATTCAGATAACAGAAATATGATTGATTGTCCATGTGGACATTGTTACACTCAAAACCACTTCAGCACGTGTGACAGTCATGGCTGTCCATGGAAATCATGACCCATTTAAAACAAACTTGGCCAAATTTGATCTCAACTTGTTCCAAACAATTTGACAGATCTATGAGTCCTGTTTAACTCTGAGATTATATTTCCTCATGTTTTGAAATTAAATTTGTAAGTTATTCAACCTATTTACAGATTATGGGATGGGCCATTGGTGGCATCGTCCATTGTCTGTCCATTGGTGAATATACATTTGTGATCGCTCATCCAAAACTACCTGAAATATTGCCAGGAAGCTTTACACACACATACTTTCTAAGGTCTAGTTGATCTTAGATGAAAATAGTTAACATTTGTTTTTAATAAGTTTGAGCCCATTGTTCAGCACATGATAGGCTATACATTACAGACAGTGTATCTGGTGGAGGAAGACCCTGGGAAGAACGACTGAACCATGAGAAGAGACTGGCAATTTTTCTCACATAGCCACATTGGTCAAGTCCCAAACTCTAATCCATTTAGACAGTGGTAAGATGGCAGTGATTGGTAAAAGCAAATGCCTTTGGCCACCCATAAATGAAAATGAGACTGTTCAAAAACCCAGTATGGCTGCCACAGTAGCCTATTGAAAATCTTGTTGCTATTTCTCCTGTATGGAAAGCCATTCTCACCAGAAGACTTTGTAATATGCCTAGTTGATCCTAAATGAAAATGGTTCTAGTCAGACATCTATATAGGTGCTATAGTAACCAACTTGAAAATTCTGTTATTGCTATGGCAGCCATCCTGAAAATCTTCTTGTAGCTGTTCCCCAGAATGGAAAGTCATATTACTTATGGTTTGTTAGTCCGGAATGTAAATCATTCAGATCTGACGCTCAGTATTGCCTAAAAAAATGGTATCCCACAGACATCCAATATGGCTGCCAAATAAAGATATTGAAAATCATGTTACAGATTTACATGAATAGATGGTTATTTTGATGTGGGATTTTCATTGAAAGTTTTCTAATGGTGTCTGATTTGTCCTTGATGAAAATGGCACCAATCTTATTGCAAATATGACTGCCACAGATGCTAATTTAATTCCTTGGAGTCTCCATTACAAGCCAATAACATCAGTTGGATATTTTCAAAAATATTAAAAAAATTGTGGGACAAATATCTCATTGTCATTTTAAGTTAATCTTCTTCTGATCCCCAAAATATGAAAACAGTATTAAATTGTAGTATGTATGGCATATTAATTTGTCATTATTTGTTTGTTTTATTGTTTTAGGAAAGGGTCTTCCTCAAACATCCCTGTGGAGAGCTTATTACGTTCCACATCTAGAGGTTCTACACCACCTACACCAGGTAAGTTTTTAAAATTAGGTTAAATTTGAGGAGTTCCAAATTGTGCATTTGGTATGGCACACCGCTCTGGTGGCCTAGCGGTTAGAGCGTCTGCCTCCAATGCGGGAGGTCGTGGGTTTGATCCTCGGTCAAATAATACCAAAGTTTTACAAAAATGGAACTAACAGCTTCCTTGCTTGGTGCTCAGCATTAAGAGGTTAGTGTTCGGACTGGTCAGCCTGGTGTCAGGATAATGTGACTGGTTGGGACATAATGCTACATGTCTGCAGCATAATTGCGATGCCCCAGTGCTAGACATCACTATAAACTGCCACATTGCAGATATCGTAGCAATATGACTGAAATTTTTTAAAATCTACGTTAAAAATCATAATCACATTTTGTATTGCAGTATGTCCATTTATCCATCAGGTGTTGCTTATTGCTTGTTACTACTCTGAAGCAGTATTTCTGATTTGATTTTTGTAAAACTTGGAATATTGGCCTGTATCATTAAGATCTCCTGCAAGTTTTATAATAATGAGGTAACTTTGCATCTGATCTGCAGAGCTTATTACATCTTGGAGAGTGGTAAGTCTCATTAAACTTTGAACATAACCTTATATAATCAAGCTCTTGGATTAGTTGAATAATGAGCAAGATCCACATATCTTGCATCTCATTGGCTGAGATTGTTACCACAGTAGGATCATGCATCTAATTGGCTGAGATTGTTACCACAGTAGGATCATGCATCTGATTGGCTGAGGATGTTACTATTGGAAGATCATGCTTCTGATTGGTTGAGGTTGTTACCACTGGAGGATCATCCTCTAATTGGCTGTGGTTATTATCACTGGAAGCTCATTCATCTCATTGGCTGAGATTGTTACCACAGTAGGAACATGCATCTGATTGGCTGAGGATGTTACCACTGCAGGATTGTGCATCTGATTGGCTGAGGTTGTTACCATTGTAGGTGCCGTATTTATGATCTGCTTTTGATCAGACTTTGTAATTAGGCTTTTATAATCAAGATGTCCAGTAAGAAAATTTATCATGAGATTTACTTCTGCTTTGATTTTGCAATGATTGGCTGTGTTTCTTGTCAATTTTTGACTAGGTTTTGATCAAGTTTGGTTCATAAGGCTCAAGAACAGCCTTTGCAAATGTTAGTCGACATCAGAACATGCTTCACCATACCATTATTTAGGCAGTAAGATCTTGACTCCCAAAACATAAATATTAATTGGGGGGGATGTCTTATATTTTAGGACTAATGTACCATCAGCTATGTATGAAGATGCA
This sequence comes from Potamilus streckersoni, assembly GCA_016746295.1. Lineage (NCBI taxonomy): Eukaryota > Metazoa > Mollusca > Bivalvia > Unionida > Unionidae > Potamilus > Potamilus streckersoni. Next base: position 1,134,429 of record JAEAOA010000207.1, read on the forward strand.
AAAAGTGAATGAAAGTTTAAATGGTTGTTTTTCCAGCATTTGCAATGAACAAAATTTCTACAGAAAGCCTCCTACTGTCATAAATTTCTTGGCCAAGTGGTATTGCAATGTTCCATTAGGCAATTTGCTGCCAAGTCTGCAATTGCATCCCCACTTTGGCCACTTTTTTAAAAAAAAAAATTATTTTCAGGGATTGAACAGGAGAATGGCATGGACAGTGTTGAGGATAGCGACAGTTTGGGGAATTCCGGATCCAAAACAAGCAAAACTAGCACCACGCCTACCAGCACCACAGCCACAGCTAAAGAGAAAAGAAAGCCATTCTTTAAAAAGGTATTTGAAAAATTCTCCTCCTCTTGGATTTTATACATATAAAGCAGGAATGCAGATTTTCCAGAAAATTGTCACAAAATAAAATACATTGATGCACATAAAATACACATTGATTTCAAAATACACAATAATTGCTATTCCACTGCAAATCTGTTGAAGCAATAATAATGTCAATTTTATACTAGCAGCTTTCAATACTAGTTGTTGTGATTATATTATACTTAAAGTATTTTATACATGATCAGCAGCTTGCCAGTGATGTCAAATATAAATATTTTAAAAATATGTTGTTTAATAAATTTATTAATTTCTTAATATCTTTTTCAGTCAGAAAATATTCCTCCTTATGAAGTTGTGCCTTCCATGCGCCCAGTCGTTTTAATAGGACCTTCACTTAAAGGATATGAAGTAACAGATATGATGCAAAAAGCACTTTTTGATTTTCTCAAGCACAAGTTTGAGGGGAGGTTAGTATATATGAGGAATATGGTGTCCTGCAATTAGGCCTCCCACCAGTAATTGTGTTTCTAATTGGCTGACTTTCACTATTTCTCATTTTCCACCATTGTAAAAAAATAATTATTAAATATATATCCATTAAAAGAAACAATGTGTATTCCATAATTTTAGTACCAGTGAACTAGGAAACACATTTTTATATTTGTGCTTAGGTTGTGAAAATTTGTAGCCTCATCATAGTGCTACATGATGTCTTGTAACTAGGTTGTAAAACCTTGTAGCCTGATCATAGCATTCCATGGCATCTTGTAATTAGGTTGTAAAACCTTGTAGCCTGATCATAGCATTCCATGGCATCCTGTAATTAGGTTGTAAAACCTTGTAGCCTGATCATAGCATTCCATGGCATCTTGTAATTAGGTTGTAAAACCTTGTAGCCTGATCATAGCATTCCATGGCATCCTGTAATTAGGTTGTGAAACCTTGTAGCCTGATCATAGCATTCCATGGCATCCTGTAATTAGGTTGTAAAACCTTGTAGCCTGATCATAGCATTCCATGGCATCCTGTAATTAGGTTGTGAAACCTTGTAGCCTGATCATAGCATTCCATGGCATCCTGTAATTAGGTTGTAAAACCTTGTAGCCTGATCATAGCATTCTATGGCATCTAGTAATTAAGTTGTAAAACCTTCTAGCCTGATCATAGCATTCCATGACATCCTGTAATTAGGTTGTAAAACCTTCTAGCCTGATCATAGCATTCCATGGCATCCTGTAATTAGGTTGTGAAACCTTGTAACCTAATCACATTATTATATGATGTCTGGCAATTAGGTTGTGAAAACTTGTAGCACACAATAGAGAAAAATATTTTCAAGAAGTGTTTAGTGCAACTAATTATGATCTGTTCATCTTTCCATCCATCTGTCAATCCTGGCTTAGATAAATAATTTAACTAGGTCAGTTTTTCGGGTACTTTTGGCTGCAGTCATAAAACTCTATTATATAAGCATGTTAGTCATTGTCTGTCCGTCACACCTTGGTTAAAATTTGCATTTAGGTTTGTGCCTCAGGCACTCTTAACACCAGCTTCAAACAACTTGGTAGATTTGTACTAGAGAGTACAATATCATTAATCCAAAATGTTTTACTGTGACCTAGATTTTGTGCTTCATTGACTTGTGAATAAGTTTAATGTTAGTTTCTCAGTCATTGCAGATTTGTATTGAGCTATGTCATGGTGGCAATAGTTGCAAATACAATTATGGGATGGTTTTTTGTCTGGGGTCCCTCTGTCATTAGCACATGCTTGTTATGGCTACTTCTCCTAAACTACCTGGGGGATTGCCTTGATGCCATGGTCCTAAATTAGAATGGTACTGCTTGGCTTACACTATGGTCTCCACATTGACCATCTTGAAAACCTGGTATTCACTAACACTTAATAGATGGTAATATCATCATGTGGTGTTCACTGAAATGCTTCTTTTGATGTCTGGTTGGTCACAAATAAAATGGTTGCTGATCTTTAATATTCTTATGACAGCTCTGTGTGAACAGAAAATCATATTGAACATCAGGTTTTCACCAGAAGTTATATTATGATGGTGCTGTCTTGAATAAAAAGGGTGCTAATTGGATGTCTGAATTGGCCTCCGTAGCAGCCATCTTGAAAATCTTGTTATTGCTAATCCTGAATGGAAAATCTTGAAAATATTGTTATATATACTCAAGACAAGTTGCTATATCAGCATGGGGCTTTCACCAATAGACTTCTATTGATGCCTCATTGATACTACTCTCCCCAAATTGATGATCATTGTCATCAAAAGGCTTGGTCCAAAATGAAAAAGGTGTTGAACTGACATCCACTATGTGTACCAGAGAAGCTAGTTTTGAACATTTTGTTATTGATGAAGAATATCCTTGGTTCGTTCAACATTCAGCAGTTAAAATGAAGAAATGGTCTTATTTTGAATTCCAGGAAATTCTTGTCAACCTCTTGAGTGCCAGTCTCTTTGAGGGACTCTTAAGACGTGCTATAATTTTTGGATTTGTCAGCTTTTGTTTTTTTTTTCTTCAGATATTAGTAGCAATGTATTTATTTAATATTTAAATAGCTTTGTTTTGTTTTATGCAGGATTATAATAACACGAGTAACCACAGATATATCTCTGGCCAAGCGGTCTCTTCTCAACAAGCCAACCAATCGGGCATTAATGGAGAGGGCTAATAGCCGTTCTTCGGGTTTGGGTGAGATATTATTGTCATCCCAGTATTATCAGACTGTCAGACATAGATATTGCTTTTTTGACAGCGATGGCAATGCTGGTGACATTTTAATTCAGTATATTTTCAATTTATTAGATAACAATTAGAGAAGAGAAGCTGAAATTTAATTTTTTTTAAAATTGTTTGTAGTAAATAGCAAAAACCACACAGATAACCCCTTGAGTTTCAGACCAACCTCTTTACCAACCAAACTGCATATGGAGAAAAAATGCTTTGAGGTAGATGAGTGTTGACATCCTGATATTTCATAGTTTATTAATTGCTGGTAGCTTGTTCCATTGTGAGTATTGAAGTTTTTCGTCTGTAATAGGACATTTTGCTTGTTAGTCCATAAGATTTTAAAAGTTTATTTTCAGTTGATACAACCAAAATATTTAGTCCTTCAGCACAGGGTATGATATGTGATTAAGAATGGTAAAACATGATATTATATGACCACAAAAATGGTAAAAGACAATGTCATCTGTTTTGTGAGTTAAAAATGAATGACATTGAAGTCTTGCTTTTCTATATATATATATATATATATATATATATATATATATATATATATATATATATATATATATATATACCATACAATTTTTAATGAAATTTTCAGAAGATAAAAACATAAATATCCAAATTGTGGTAGAATTTTTTTAAAAAGAAATTATTGTGATTGAAAATGTTTTGGTTTTGAATGGCTGTGGTAATCTCAAATCTGGCTATAGGTCAGACCTGTACTTGATGATTTAGGATAATCTCAGATCGGGCTGTAGGTCAGTCTTGTATTTGATGGTCTAGGATAATCTCAGATATTGCTATTAATCAGTCTTGTATTTGATGTTCTAGGATAATCTCAGATCGGGCTGTAGGTCAGTCTTGTATTTGATGGTCTTGGATAATCTCAGATTGCTATTGGTTAGCCCTGTATTTGATGGTTTTGGATAATCTCAGACTGCTATTGGTCAGTCCTGTACTTGATGATTTAGAATAATCTCAGATCGGGCTGTAGGTCAGTCTTGTATTTGATGGTCTTGGATAATCTCAGATATTGCTATTAGTCAGCCCTGTATTTGATGGTCTAAAATAATAATTAAAATAATAATCATAGATCAAGCTGTTGGTTAACCATGTATTTGATGGTCTAGGATAATCTCAGATCAGGCTGTAGGTCAACACTGTATTTGATAAAACCATTTTTTTTTGCAGCAGAAGTCCAGGCTGAGATTGAAAGGATTTTTGAGCTGGCTCGATCCCTTCAACTGGTGGTCCTGGACTGTGATACTATCAATCACCCCTCTCAGCTGGCCAAGACATCACTAGCCCCTATTGTAGTTTATGTCAAGATAGCTTCCCCTAAGGTAAGTAAACGTAGTATACTATGTAATGGGTGGGTTTTATTTGCTGCTAAGTTTTATTTTATTTTATTCTCTCCCCTCGTACTATGTGAGTTGATAGATATAGCTGTTATTTTTTGTCTCTGTCTAATCCATCTCTCTGTTTGACCATCTATTACCTTTTTGTTTATGGATCTTAACACTTAAACCATTCAAACTTTTACACTAGCTGGACTAAGATTACTGTTTAATATATACTTTTTTCATCATTTATTTATTCATGATGAAATAAAATATGATATTTAGAATTCCAATTATGTTAATGTTCTCATTAAGAGGATATCTTTTTTGTGACTGATTTATTTGTTTTGGAAATATTGACACGTATAATGAAACAAGAAACATAAATGTTAAGACATGGGTATCATTTGTTCATGTTAAAACATAAGTATCATCTTTAAATGCTAAGGCAATGTAAATGTTACAACATAGCTATTACTTCTCCTATGATGGCAGAAGCAGTTCTGTTATTGTCTTCAACATTGTTATTTAAAGTTTTAGAAGAACTGTGTTATCTTCATTATTTTTCTGGGGCCCCAAGTGGTTGAGTGGTCTAAAGCACTCACCATTACAGATCACTGACATCTCACCTCTGTGTGAGTTCGAGTCTCGGATTTGGCCACTGTGGGTATATGAGAAAGCTTGCCAGTAGCTTTTCATGGGTCAGTGGTTCTTTCAGGGGTTTTCCCAGGTTCTTCCTCCACCATTTATACTGGCTGTCATGTATAGCCTATCTTATGCTGAAGAATGGTGTTAAACCATACATCATTTTCCCTAATCACTAAAACTTAAAGCAGAATATTACTACAACAAAGCCCTTGTTAAAATTACTGCTTTATGGAAGACCATTTGTAATAAAAGACCATATTTATTGTGCAAAGATAAACATTTTTTGCAATCTAATAATCTCCATGGAAAAACAACCTGAATATGGAACCCACTTATTATCGACACATAGGGTGGTTTATTGTATGCATTCCTAATGTTTGTACCCTGATACAGTTTGCATTCAGAAGGGATTTTTGTATTGTATGCATACCTAATGTTTGTACCCTGACTATTGGCAGAAGGGTGGTTTATTGTATGCATATCTAATGTTTTTCCCCTGATACAGATTATTGGCAGAAGGGTGTTTTATTGTATGCATATCTGATGTTTTTCCCCTGATACAGATTGTTGGCAGAAAGGTGGTTTATTGTATGCATACATTATGTTTGTACCCTGATACAGATTTTTGGCAGAAGGGTGGTTTATTGTCTGCATACCTTATGTTTGTACCCCGATACAGATTGTTGGCAGAAGGGTGGTTTATTGTATGCATACTTGATGTTTTACCCTGATACAGATTGTTGGCAGAAGGGTGGTTTATTGTATGCATACCTTATGTTTGTACCCTGATACATATTTTTGGCAGAAGGGTGGTTTATTGTATGCATACCTAATGTTTGTACCGGGATTATTGGCAGAAGAGTGGTTTATTGTATGCATACCTAATGTTTATACCCTGAACATTGGCAGAAAAGTGGTTTATTGTATGAATACCTAATGTTTGTACCCTGAACATTGGCAGAAGGGTGGTTTATTGTATGCATACCTAATGTTTGTACCCTGACTATTGCCACAAGGGTGGTTTATTGTATGCATACCTAATGTTTTTCCCCTGATATAGATTATTGGCCGAAGGGTGGTTTATTGTATGCATACCTAATGTTTGTACCCGGATTATTGGCAGAAGGATGGTTTATTGTATGCATGCCTAATGTTTGTACCCTAACTATTGGCAGAAGGGTGGTTTATTGTATGCATACCTAATGTTTGTACCCTAACTATTGGCAGAAGGATGGTTTATTGTATGAATACCTAATGTTTGTACCCTGACTATTGGCATAAGGGTGGTTTATTGTATGCATACCTAATGTTTGTACCCTGAACATCGGCATAAGGGTGGTTTATTGTATGCATACCTAATGTTTGTACCCTGAACATTGGCAGAAGAGTGGTTTTTATATGCATACCTAATACTTGTACCCTGATGGAGATTGTTGGCAGAAGGGGTGGTTTCATTGTAGGGATTTCAAGTGTTTGTACCCTCATACAGAGATATCAACCATTCTGATTTTGGAAGAATCCATCCCAATTTTAGCCTAAATTACACCATTAAATTTTCCTGTCGAAACAGTTTTTTAAAGGTAATGTGCATTCTCAACACTAATGCAACTTAGATGCTGATAAATCTAGATCATTGAACCAGTTGCAATATTTGATCGTAATTTGAGAAATGTACCCAGCTACTGGAAGAGAATTTTTGGAATATTCAAAAATCAGATGTCATATCAGCTTAGTGTTCATATTGACTTGAGAAAGTTTGAGAAAGGTCATTACAGTTGATCAGTAAGGATTAAACCTTGATGAGATTAAAACTGGGATATGCAAGAAATGAACACTGCACAAATAGCAAGCTTTATGGCCTTTCTTGATGGAATTCAGAAACATATGGCAGAAAAAATGCTGCAAGAAGCATGTAAATCAATCTGATTAAATGCTTACAAATAAATGTTTGAATAAAAACTACTATTTTATAATGCTCACATAAATTTATGTTGGTAGGAGTTGGTATCTGTTGTTTTCATTCATTTCTGATATATTGGTGTTTTCTTTCTCATCTGTACACTGATATGCTTGAGTTTTCCTTCTCATATGTACCATGATATACTGAAGTTTTCCTTCTCATCTGTACACTGATATACTAAAGTTTTCCTTCTCATCTGTACACTGATATACTAAAGTTTTTCTTTTCATCTGTACACTGATATACTAAAGTTTTCCTTCTCATCTGTACACTGATATACTAAAGTTTTCCTTCTCATCAGTACCTGATTTACTGGAGCTTTCTTTCTCATCTGTACCCTGATATACTGAAGCTTTTCTTTTCATTTGTACTCTGGTGTTCTAGAGTTTTTCTTCTCATCTGTAAATATATTTGAAAGAGTTTAATTTTTCATCAGTATCCTGATATACTAGAGTTTTCTTTATCATCTGTATCCTAATATATTGAAGTTTTTATTTTCATATGTACCCTGATATACTAGTTCCCTGATGTACTAGAGTTTTCCGCCTCATCTGTACACTGATACAAACTTTTATGTACATTGATGTGCTCGAGTTTTCTTTCTCATTTGTATACTGATATGTGAGTCATCTGTACACTTACATGCAAGTTATATGTACCCTGATATACTAGTTCCCTGATGTACTAGAGTTTTCTGCCTCATCTGTACACTGATACAAACTTTTCCTTATCATCTATACATTGATATACCAGAGTTTTCCTCCCATTATGTACATTGATATGCTAGAGTTTTCCTTCTCATTTGTATACTGATATGTGAGTCATCTGTACACTTACATGCGAGTCATCTGTACACTGATATACAAGTTATCTGCATGACTGGAGGGCTGTGGCATAATAATGCTATTCAACCCTTGTGAATCACTTAGAATCTCTTCGTGAATCATTCAGTCATCTCATAATGAATCAATGAATCATGAAAGTCACCTCTTGATGATTCATTTAAAGTCATCCCCTTCATGAATTATGTGTCATCTTTTCATAAATTACTTTAATAAATGAATAATTTTAAAAAATCTTTTGTATTGTCAACAGGTAATGCAGCGTTTAATCAAATCTCGAGGCAAATCACAGAGTCGTAACATGAATGTACAGATGGTTGCAGCAGACAAGCTGGCACAGTGTAGCCCGGTGAGTTAAAACAAGAAATCCAGGTGCACTGAATACTCACACATTCATGGCACTCAGTCATCAAAACACATTTTAAAACATTTATTATATAGTCTCAGCTAAAGTTTTCAAAGTATATGCTCATATTTGGTCATGTAATTTTGGAGTATTTATTTTTTTTTCCTTTCTCACCTGATTTCCTTTCTCACCTGAGCTTGTGATTATGCATTTGTTGTGTATTGTACATCCATGTATAAACTATTGCATGGGTTAAGTCTGGAGGCCATATTTATGTTCATTTATTTATCTTAGATTGGGATTTGGAGTTTTTAAAACATAGCATTAAAAATCATATTGCTACAATGTCTGCATTGTGGCAGTTTATAATGATATCTAGCACTGGGGCATCATGATGTCCCACCCAGTCACATTATGATATCTAGCACTGGGGCATCATGATGTCCCACCCAGTCACATTATTCTGACACCAGGCTGACCAGTCCTAGCAATAACCTCTTAGTGCTGAGGCAGCTGTTAGTAGCATTTTTTAAATTTAATTCGGCCTGGGTTTGAACCACAACCTCCCACATCTGAAGCAGATGCTCTAACCACTAGGCCTGTGGAGTAGTTCAGATATAATCTTATGTCATAAAGACTTTAAATAATATATTTCCTTCTCACCTGAATTTCAGCATATGAATGTATTTTTAACTCATCTGGCCCTGAGACTGAATATGCTGCCCCTTGGGACTTATTAGAGTTTTTAAAAACCTAATATTTCTTAGTTTTTAGTTCTACCAGAAGAGCATATGGGATGGTCTATTGTCCATTGGTCCATTAGCACAGATTTGTTATTGCTACTTCTAATCTGTTTGAAGGGTTGACATGGAGTTTTCACCAGAAGACTTTCTATGATGTCTAATTGGTTTTGAATGAAATGCTGCTAGTCTGACATCAGATATGGCTACCAATGTCGACATCTTGAGACTCTAATCACTACTCCTCCTGAATGGATGGTCATATCAACATGGGATTTAACCAACAGGCTTTTTTATGATGATATCTCATTAGTGTTAAATGAAATTGGTGCCAATGTTGCATCCAGTATGGCTCCACATTGCCCATCATAAAAATCATATCATTACAAGCCATTAAAAAGAAGAAAAGGTCTTATTCCAGAAATTCTATACAGTAGTCTCCCTCTTGAACGGCCCCCCTCACCAGCGGCCACCCGCTCCTTATGGCCAGAATCTGAAGGCACCGACGAATTTGTGTTAAAAATTACCCCTCACGAAAGGCCACCCGGCTAATGCGACCAGCGGCCAGCATATTTTTGCAAAAACATAAAATTTACCCCTCACAAGCGGCTGCATTTTATTTTGTAATAGGTATCTAGAACAATTTTTTTCTTTCTAATTGTGTTAAGTAATGGGATTTCTGTTTCCCGAGGTCAGGTTTTCGTTCTTCAAAAAAAGTGTTCTACATGTACCCCTAAGGTTAATATTATATCCTTTACACCTTACGAGAAGCCATATTTATTTCCTAAAGCTGAGAAAGACTCAAATTTTAATCCCTACATAAAGGTAATCCATATATCCGTACTGGAGCTGGTTAACTTACATAATTAGCGGCTATTACGCAACAATTGTAAAGTTTATAAATCTTAACAACTTCGAGGTGCTATTGTTCCGATCAAATCTGCGTACTTATCTGAGGCGTTTTTCACACTTAGAGTAAAAAAAAAATATCTATATATAAAAACAATAGGGTACCAGACTGCGACTAATGAATCACATGATAATCGCTGCCTTTAAAAATATGCTGCATCTTGTTTAACTTCGGAAAAAAATTGTTTCATCCATCTGGTAGTTGCAACCTTGATGATTATAACTGGATATAAGGTCAAGATCACACAGTCAGCATTGGCTAAAAATAGAAACAGTATACTAGACAAAGACCAAAAAATCATGTGACAACAACTTGTCGCTTCTTTACGAAGAAAGTATGTCGTCCGCTCAACAAATGTGTCGTCTGCATAATTAAATCGCATACAGTTAGCAACATCGGAATAACTCATTACCAAACATTAACATGTCATCATGTAAACGAAGATGATTTTTTTCAGAAAACATCGGTTATTATATATAGTCTATGATATCAGGGGAGGGGGACTGGTCAAACAAATTTAGGTAGAAAAGACTCGAATAAAACAAATTTATTTTGAAAAGACTCGAATAAATAACATTGTAACCGATAAGTTATTTAGCAGCAGTGGGAAAATGGAACAAATGGATAGATAATTGCGTATGAACCAAGATTCAAATGACGTTTTTGTATGGTTCTGCTATGTGCATGACAACACCCGCTCGCATATCGCAATTTTGTCAAGAATAAGAACTATCAATGCAAATGCATTTGAAATAAATCAACTATTATAGCACAAGAACCGTTTAATATTTAATGTTGCTTTTAAACGAAGATATTTAATGCTTTGAAAAATGAAGCTTTCTTACTACATACATATACTTCTCACAAAAAATTTAGTCCCCCTCTGGAAAGACCACCCGCCTTATAAGGCCACTTTCCGGGTGCAGAAGGGGTGGCCGTATAAGAGGGGGGCTACTGTATTGCCCATAAAGCATCAGTCCCCTCACTGGACTCTTGAGGCAATCTTTTGTTAACCTTGTAACAGTTTTAATCTTTCTCCAATTGTTATTAATCTTTATACTTGCTGAAGCAATAACTAGGTCACATTAACTAGGTCACAAAGACTACATTTGTCAGATTACTTGTTCATTTTGATATTTCACAAATGAAAATATTTAACCATGAAGACACAAAATTAATGCCATGTATAGATTTCTGCACATTGTGGAATTTTAATTCTATCTTTACAAAGTATGTATGATGATAAATGTTTTTGATCAATATATTCAATATCATTAGCAGTTTTACATAGTTCCAGCAGGTTGGAATATTCCAATCAACTTGCTGGAACACCATGGTACACAAATTTCCTCATATATAGATAAAATCCTCAAGGTACACCCCACAAAATCTAACAGTATTTAACCTTAGTCATGTGAAAAGAATGCAGGATATCAGAATAGAGTTGAATTTGATCTAAAAATAATCATGCACCAATTTAAATGAAAACACCTATGAGAACACATAGAGGTAATTGACGTTGGTTTTTGGTGTTTTATGTCTCAGTAGTAATTGAAGGTTTTATACCAATGGTAGCTGGCTTGGGCTGATTAAATGGTGGGAATCACAGACCTGCCAACCATTATGATTTTGCAAGTCTTACAGAAATGGGATTTACTGAATGAAAGTACAAATTGCAGAAACATGATTGTTTGCAGTAAAATTAGATCTTGGCATGTCTGTGTTTGATTTGGATCCAAGTTTCATATTAGATTAAGTGGAGTTGGTCAGGACACCAGACTGATTTTACTGGAGTATCATGGATGCTTTAAGCTGCACATATTTTGTAATGCAAAACATTTGCATGATCATGAAAGGGAATATTTATATTGTTGGGCAGAAAAAAAAGGCATGGAGGGCAACAATTGCATTTAGTGGACATAATGTGTTAATTTAAAGATGTCTAGTAGCAGTAAATTTGATTGCTGTCACCATGGCCCACATAAAATTTCAATTGTTTTAAAGGATTATGTCAGGTAGATATATAGCAAGAAGCCATTGAGCTCTTGGAACTGCAGTTAGTGATTAATTGAGGTTTAAGTAAACGTTACAAACTATTTAGTTGAACTCAATGTTTACCGTTACTACATCAGTCTTGAATCGCACCTCTGAACTTTTAAATGCTCAACAGTAGCTGTTCATGATATTTTGTCACACCTTAGTGAAAACTAGTTTAACTTAAATATTTGACTGCCTTACAGAGGTCTTGTTTGGGTTGGCAGGTCTGAAATCAAAGCCACACCTTTTCAGTTGCAAGTTCAATGTCTTAACTGTTGAACATCTGGCTTTTGCTTTGGCGTTGAGACACATATGCTGTGAAATGTAAAGCATTTCTCAATTAAAGTCAGAATATGCAATTGGTGTTTATTTTGTAAGCATTTCTGTATTTAAGTAAGTGGTGATCTATTTAAAGCAAGTAAAACCATGTAGCAGTTGTGAGTTTCAGAAATTGTAGTTTCTCTTTTCTTTGCCATATTACATGACAAACTCCATATTAGTCATCAGATGTATGGAATTATCTTCCTTGTTGATTGGCAATGTTCATTTCAAAAATAGATAAAGTGGGACCCAATGGTACCTATCTGGACCAAAGTGGGACCCAATGGTACCTATCTGGACCAAAGTGGGACCCAATGGTATTTATCTGGACCAAAGTGGGACCCAATGGTGCCTATCTAGACCAAAGTGGGACCCAATGGTTTCTATCTGGACCAAAGTGGGACCCAATGGTATCTATCTGGACCAAAGTGGGACCCAATGGTATCTATCTGGACCAAAGTGGGACCCAATGGTACCTATCTGGACCAAAGTGGGATCCAATGATACCTATCTGGACCAAAGTGGGACCCAATGGTTTCTATCTAGACCAAAGTGGGACCCAATGGTTTCTATCTGGACCAAAGTGGGACCCAATGGTATCTATCTGGACCAAAGTGGGACCCAATGGTATCTATCTGGACCAAAGTGGGACCCAATGGTACCTATCTGGACCAAAGTGGGATCCAATGATACCTATCTGGACCAAAGTGGGACCCAATGGTGCCTATCTAGACCAAAGTGGGACCCAATGGTTTCTATCTGGACCAAAGTGGGACCCAATGGTATCTATCTGGACCAAAGTGGGACCCAATGGTACCTATCTGGACCAAAGTGGGATCCAATGATACCTATCTAGACCAAAGTGGGACCCAATGGTTTCTATCTAGACCAACGTGGGACCCAATGGTACCTATCTGGACCAAAGTGGGACCCAATGGTACCTATCTGGACCAAAGTGGGACCCAATGGTGCCTATCTAGACCAAAGTGGGACCCAATGGTTTCTATCTGGACCAAAGTGGGACCCAATGGTACCTATCTGGACCAAAGTGGGACCCAATGGTACCTATCTGGACCAAAGTGGGATCCAATGATACCTATCTAGACCAAAGTGGGACCCAATGGTTTCTATCTAGACCAAAGTGGGACCCAATGGTACCTATCTGGACCAAAGTGGGACCCAATGATACCTATCTGGACCAAAGTGGGACCCAATGGTACCTATCTGGACCAAAGTGGGACCCAATGGTTTCTATCTAGACCAAAGTGGGACCCAATGGTTTCTATCTAGACCAAAGTGGGACCCAATGGTTTCTATCTGGACCAAAGTGGGACCCAATGGTTTCTATCTAGACCAAAGTGGGGTCATTGGAAAGCACACAGATCACAATTACCCTAATCTGCTGTAAATTTTATTGCTGAAATTAATTTCATTATCCAAGTGCTTGTAATTATTATCAGCATTTCCTGTTACAAGTCTTCCATATTGGGATTTGAATTCCTCATGCTTGATTACAAATTCCTCTCTAGAATTTTTATTTGGACATCTGAGTCTAAATTTTTCTTCCCAGTTCACTACTATGGAAACAAACACATCAGTGTTTCTTTACATTTTCTATCAGTGATTGTGAAGTAAGTGCTCTTGTTTCCCAAACTAATTAAAATCAGCAAGACAGTTCTGTCTGCCAAGCAAAATCAGTAAGACAGTTCTGTCAGCCAATTAAAATCTGCAAGATAGTTCTGTCAGCCAATGAAATTGATAATACCATGCTTCTTTGGCAGTGAGCCCACTCTGTCCAGTAAGCTAAGTATGCACAAAGTTCAGTATTAAATCAATTATTATGATCTTTGATCTTTATTTCTTGGCTCTTGCATACTCTTTTTTTTATATGCAAGCTGTGGGTATCATGAAGGGAACTTTCTTGTACCAAGGATGACAAGTAGGGGTTACTGGCACAAAGGTGCAGCCTTGACTGAAGCCTGTTTTTAGCTGATCAGATAGATCTTTAAAAATTTTCTCATAATGAAGGTAAAGTTATATATAAGAAAAATACATGTTCAGACAGTGATAAATATTATTGAACAAAAATTTAGCTAATAATAAAACTTGCTTTTACTTTGTAGGACTTTTTTGATGTGATTCTGGATGAAAATCAGTTGGAAGATGCTTGTGAACATCTGGGTGAATTCATGGAGGCATATTGGAGAGCAACCCATCCACCTAGTATGAGCCCTCAGTCACCACACTCTCCACATGACCTGTCCTCTCCAACACCAATTGCCCGGCATAATACTCTTGGACCCACACACCACAGCCACAGTTCAGAAAAGGATAGCCATGATCCTTTGGACAGACATTCTCGTGGACAAAGTGAATATATTCATAAGTCACATGAGCGTCATGTGCATGACCACGATACAGATAGTTCATATGATCATTCACAACACCGGGACTTGAGAGGGTCTCAAGACTACAAACCTAATATAGATGTTCATAAAGCAAAAAATATAGAAGGTAGTATTAGGGACTCCAGAAGGGAGCGAGTAGATAGAAGTTACAGAAATGAATCTAAGGAGAGGGTTCACACATCTCCGCGGAGTACACGACTACAGCCACAAAGCAGTATAGACATCTAGCTACTTGCTTTAATAGTCTCTACTCTTTGATTTTCCATATTATGCAGCCATGGTCATTCCCTACAGTCAAGGTTGTTGCCATGGTTATTGAGGTGCAGTTAGGATGGCCTTGCTGGCAAATAATTTCAGGATGTGTGTGTGATGTGGCTCTACTTGAGATAATTCATCACCCTCTTCTATGAAAACAATTTTGAAATATGCGCTTTTAAAGATGGTCATATGTTGAAACTTTGTTGTAATGGCAACCATCAGTAATTTTTTTTTACATGACTGATTTCAGTTCTTAGTCACCTTGGCTCCAGCAAGATGATTGTAAAAATGCACCATTTTGGTAGCTCATTTAATTTGGAGCCATTAAATTATATCAAATTTTGTGTGGCTTAGTGTATCAAGCAGTATGATTCAAAATTTGCAAATACCCCATTTTATATTTATAATGAGTTTACTGATGTATTTATGCACTTGGTTGCACTTGTTTACTCACATGTGCAATATATGTTCCATGAAATATTTGCTACCATGAGATGTTTTGTATTATGGAGAGTACTGTTTTTTTCTTGGATAAAATTTCTCTTTCTTGCAGCAGTTAAACAAATGTTTAGGGGATTTCAGTTTCATTGGAGAAACCACCATTATACCCAAAAGTGAATATTTTATGCCAGTCAAGGATGTTTTAGCAGAACTGAACAAGGCAATTTGTCCCACTGTTTGGGAAAATCGTGATTTTGTTCCTACTGTCTGGACAAGTATAGTATGGCATCCTCACTGATTTGTCAAAAAAATTAAGTATTTTCATTGACCTTGGACATATTCAAAATATTTGATGTGTCAACATCTGGAGTTGCTTTCCAAATTATTCTTGTTGGTGGAAATGTTTATTTTGCAAGCATTTTGCTGAGGTCAAAGTTAGCCCCCCTCCCCAGTTTTGGCAAAATGTTCAAACCGAGAAAACTGCACAGGTTCAAGAAATAATATGCATAATTTTCATTCATTCAATTTCACATGGCAATTTACCAATATCAGATTATTTAACTTTGATCTTGTTCAATGACTTCTTTTTCAGTCCATATTCATTTCTTAAGGTTATCAGATCCCACTTCACTGCCTGTTTGCATGAATGCAAGGATGGGAGAAATTCTGTTGTTTCTAACAATGGGAATTTGATTAAGGAAGCCAGAGAAGCAGACTAGTGGAATATGACTTGGCATAACTTTTGTGTGTAGATATAATTATCATCTCTTCAGTAAATGGTGAGGCATAGCTACCACTTTTACGCTGCTGTTAGCATTAACAGTAATTAGTGTTAAGATTTTGGGAGTCGTATATGTAATACACCAGCTGCTGTGTTAGGCTTAGATTTTGTATAAAACTACCGTAGGTTCTTGCTATAGGGTCAAAATATGGCACAATATTACTGCAAGAATCTTTTAGTATAATGGTTGATTTGGTACAATATTGCTACAGTAGTTCCAAAGTATGACAGCTATATTTGGTACAGTAGGTAGAAAGATTTGAGTAGTCATATGACTAGTAATATGGTGTCATCAAATTCCAACTTTTTGATAGGCAAATAGCTTTGACCCAAGACACCAACATAAATATCTGGATATCAAAAATGGGGTAGGGGTATAGTCAAAGGAAGCTTGGATTTGATGAAAGGAAACTTAGATTAGAGGGAACTAAGTAATCCCATTTTTACTGTCATCACTCAGTCACCTACCTAATCCACATTTAACAACTTTGGTTCACTTATAGAGTAAATAATGTTTAATTTTAATGGCTTGGTTCAAGTGAAAGCCTTCAACTTTATCATGGTTTATAAAATCACATGGTCATCCATAAATAGAAAGTGGCAAAATCCAAACAAAGCCAGTCCCACTGCAAGCAGACATGGTTATTAGTTTTGAAGAAAAAGAAATAAAAGTTTGGGTTATCATCTATGAAGCAGAAATGTGGGGTTTTAATCTTTTATTTCTTTATACACTAGCAATTAGTTACACACAACAGCAATGGAAGGAGAGTCAGCTTATCTCTTTGATTGCTTCAGGTATTGTTTTCACATTAACTATTCTATGAAATGGACTTCTAGGCTGCAGCAGCAATCCAATACAATGTTTATGAATTCGATAACCTTGGAAACTTGAGCCCTAAATGTAGGAAGTCTGTTTTAACAGATTAAGTAAGCAGAATTATACCATAGGAATATACCATTACACCACCCACATCCATTGAAGAGACAATCTGATTCTTCATCTGATGTGATTTTGCTGTTGTCAGTCAGAGTTGGCATAGATATAGGACTACAACTGAATGAAAATAGATAAGCTTCTGAGAAACTTTGATGTTGAGATAGTTGACTTTCAAGACTTGAAGAACATTTTACAGTTTTCAGTACACAAATACCAACAGTCTTATCTTTCTCCAGTACAGAGACAAATTTTACTGGAAAAAAAATGGCATATATCAATGTAATGGAATCTCTTACAAGTTCCCACCTTGAAAAGAAGAACAAAGTTCATTAGTTTGTGTGTAGCAGTTTCTGGTGTTAGTAGCAGTGTACAGATTCTTATTTGAAGATTTCTTCCAAGGAATATTATGTTAAGATGCATTTGAGCCATCAGCATTTTGACATATTTCATTTCCACTCAGAAACATGTTGTCAGTTATCTGCATTTACAAAATGCATGGCTTAAACATAGGGTAAGGAAGAAAACTATTGATTTCAGGGACAAAAGGTTAAAGGTCAAGGTCACAGACTGGAAGAAAAATGGTTTCCAAACAATATTGAGATCAATCAGCTACAGTTACCCAACTGTTGTGGCTGGCTTGTGGTAAGGAAGAATACTGTTAAGTCACAGGGACAAAAGGTTAAAGGTCAAGGTCACAGACTGGAAGAAAAATGGTTTCCAAACAATATTGAGATCAATCAGCTACAGTTACCCAACTGTTGTGGCTGGCTTGTGAAAAGGAAGAATACTGTCAAGTCACAGACTGAAATAGGAAAGATTGTTCTGCACAAAATGTTTTATATCACTTTTGACTAAACGTTATGGATGACTTGAATTTGGTGTAAGGAACAAGACATTAGAGTTTGGGGTAAAATATTTTGAAGATTAAAGTCATTGTGGCTGAAAGAAGAAAAATGGTTTTGGCATAATAGCATTAATTATACACAGACCTTGAAAAAACTTTATGGGTCCATATGTCAAGACCACTTGCTATAAGGAGGAAAATGGTTTCTGCAAACAAATTTTACTTGTCTTCATAAAGGACTATTAAAAATGGGACAGGCATATAATGTGTTAATTATGGTGGTATTATTCAGTTATACAGATTATAAATCAGTTTTGCTGTATTCTGCACAAACTTGAATACAGTATTACTCTGAGTTTTATACCCATATTTGCTGGGATTTCTGTCTTGACTACCTGCCTGAAGTTTGTACCCAGATATACTGGGATTTCTGTCTTGACGACTTGCATGAAGTTTTGTACCCAGATATGCAGGGAATCCAGTTGTGACTACTAGTCTGAAGTTTGTACCCAAATATGCTGGGATTTCTGTCTTGACGACTTGCATGAAGTTTTGTACCCGGATATGCTGGGAATCCAGTCGTGACTACTAGTCTGAAGTTTGTACCCAGATATGCTGGGATTTCTGTCTTGACGACTTGCATGAAGTTTTGTACGCAGATATGCTGGGAATCCAGTCGTGACTACTAGTCTTAAGTTTTGTACCCTGATATGCTGGGAATCCAGTCATGACTACTAGTCTGAAGTTTGTACCCAGATATGCTAGGAATTCCTTTCTTGACTACTTTAGCACATGGTGGCACTGCCTTATCACTGCTACAATTGAGACATGGCCATCTTTCATTATTAAAAACAAGAATCCTGTTCTGGACATTATTGTTAGAAACTTGCTTTTGTTTGGGTATTATGGACACCATATTTTCCCATAAGGCACAAGTAATTTCAACTGTCATCACTTAGTTCTTTAACTTAAAGTAATCAACTTCATGAACATAATAATTTCATTCAAATTGTAAATGTTTATTGAAGGTATGTGTTCACCGAAGACATATTCAGAAAGTATAGGTGGAAAGTTTCTGTTATTATTTAAACTATTTGTTAAAAGTTGGACAGTTTTTATTGTTAAGTATTTTTTTGTTATTTTGCAAAAGTATTCACCAGTGTTCTGTTTTGCAACTGTTTAACTTGATGATGGATAACATTTTAGTACCATTTCCAAAAAAAAGAGAATTGTCACAGGTTTTTTGTTTTCATTTAGTGCTAAATTCTTGAAATAGTGTCGGTATTTGTTAAAATCTGGAATTTATTAATACTGTGCAACTGTTTTTTGAGGGTGAGGGTGAGGGCAAATTGATTCACCAATTTTTGTTATTCTCAACTTTGTTTAATTTGATGATAGCCATTATTATTTTTACTCGGTTTCAGGGAAAATGAATTAGTTATCACTGTCCTGTAGTGCTAAATATCTATTGAGACCAAACATTTTAGATTTGTATTTTCAGTAGTGATAAATTTTTATTTTCTGCTGATGATTGACAGCTTCCAATATAGCTGTGTAGGTTTGCTTTGAAATAGTAAAACAATTAATGTCCTGGATAAAAATATGGCTTCTACTGCAAATATTCCTTCCAGAAACTGAGGAGACATTGAAATTTAACTAGATCTTTAGATAGGATTTAATGCTTGGAGAGCTACTAAATGTATGTTAGGTTTCATCACACAAAATTTAACAATGACTACCAAAAGAAAGTGATTTTCAAGTGTTTTGATGTAATGTTGAAGAATTTATAATTGTATATTATTATTGTACAATTAATTTTTATCTATCAGTTTGCATTGATATTGGTATCATAGTGTACCAATTCATTTCTCAGTTGTATATTATGGTATTTTTTCATGATCAATGATCGATTGTACGCAACATATTCTTTCTGTTGATTATTTGTGCATTTGCTTCCATTTCCACACCTTTAACAGAATCATATGTATAGGATTAATTTAAGTTACACACACTTTACAACTTTTACTTAATTTTGTCACAAGTTAGTTATATTTGCCCAAGTTCATGTTAGATATGAGGCTACCTGAACTTCTGATAAAGGAAGATCCTTGACACAATTCTGTTATTATGAATACTTATTTTAAAGAGTACTTTTATCAGAAGTTTTAATTTTCTAAATGGTTAATCCACTTTACAGGACTTCACATCTTTTGTAGAAATATATCTGTCCAATCAAAAAGCTGAATTTATTAACATCAGAGAAATATTTCCAAGTTTGTTGTAATATTTATTACTGGAAATAAACTTGGAAATATTTCTCTGATGTTAATAAATTCAGCTTTTTGATTGGACAGATATATTTCTACAAAAGATGTTAAGTCCTGTAAAGTGGATTAACCATTTAGAAAATTTCCTTATTACTGGAAATATTGAGTGAAGCTTTATGATGGAACATTGAGGGGCAGAAGAAGACATTATCAGAAGTCTCCACTCATCCTTCTTGATAAGGTATACCTTATACCAAGAGAGAAATAACAGTTAAGTTTTTGTAAGAAAGGAAAATATAAATGAATGAAACTTTTGGATGAAACATTTTATCAACTGCATTAAAAAAGAAAAATACAAACAATACAAATTGTATAAAGCTGAAACTGTTGGAGGGTACATACCATATAAATGAATACAGTAACTTAGATACTTTTGTAACAATCTGTATTATTTATACCATATTTTTTAATAATTTTCTATACCTTTTTATTTTTAGTAATAATTATTAATATCAAAACCTTATGTTTGCCTGTGTAATCCTTTGGAAAATGACATTTGTTTATTTGTGTACTTTCACTGAATGTTGTGAAAAATCCCCTGCACATGGTGATTCTTAACAATCATATTAGAGCTAGTAAATGAATAATGATGTATCACAGGGCAAATAAATGCTCATTGATCCATTACAGGGCTAGTAAATGCTTCTTGATAAATTACAGAGCTGGTAAATGCTCTATGATGAATTACAGGTCTAGTAAATGCTCCATGATGCATTACAGGGCTGGTAAATGCTCCATGATGCATTACAGGGCTGGTAAATGCTCCATGATGCATTACAGGGCTGGTAAATGCTCCATGATGTATTACAGGGATGGTAAATGCTCCATGATGCATTACAGGGCTGGTAAATGCTCCATGATGTATTACAGGTCTAGTAAATGCTCCATGATGCATTACAGGGCTGGTAAATGCTCCATGATGTATTACAGGTCTAGTAAATGCTCCATGATGTATTACAGGTCTAGTAAATGCTCCATGATGCATTACAGGGCTGGTAAATGCTCCATGATGCAATACAGGGCTGATAAAATGCTCCATGATGCATTACAGGGATGGTAAATGCGCCATGATGTATTTTTCAGGATAGTAACTGCTCCATTATGCATTAAGGGCTAATAAATGCTGCATGATGCATTAAGGGCTAGTAAATGCTCCATTATGTATTGCAGGGCTAGTAAATGCTCCATGATGCATTACAGGGCTCCATTATGCATTAAAGAGCTAGTAAATGTTCCATGATGCTTTACAGAGCCAGTAAATGTTCCATGATGCATTACAGTGCTAGTAAATGCTCCATTATGCATTAAGGGCAAGTAAATGCTGCATGATGCATTAAGGGCTAGTAAATGCTCCATGATGCATTACAGGGCTCCAATATTCATTGAAGGGCTAGTAAATGTTCCATGATGCATTGCAGGGCTAGTAAATGCTCCATTATGCATTACAAGGCTAGTGAAATCTTTGTGAGGCATTACAGGGCTCCATGATGAATTATAGAATGCAGGGCTGTTGTGAGGTTCATCGAACATTACAGATCTGTCAGTGGCCTTTGTTGTATGGAAGGGCCAACATAAGAAGAACCAAGACACATTACAGTGTCAGTCAAATACCTTTGGTGAAGGGAAGGGCCAATTCAAGCACAATGACACATTCAAGAGTCCTTTATTGCTTCACGTTGTTTGAATGGTTTGTACAATGATAGGGTTGTGAGTGAACATGAGATGCAAAGTTTTCAATACCTGCTCATTTCCTTTAGTAGATATTTTCTGTTTTTTTAAAACTTTTTTTTCCATCTGTTCACATTAGATAAAATTTTGATGCTGTAAGAAGTGCAGTTGCATCACTTTGTAAAAAGAAAAAACTTCAACCGGGATCAACATACTTCTTTGTTTGGCTTTTCATAGACTCACATTTGATATGAAATGTTTCTCTTTTGGCTCATGGTGCTTTACTTCCTTAGGAGATCAGAAGGTTTGAGTTGCATTCTGTCATTGGGATGAAGCTCTTCCTTGCTGACTTTGGACAATGACATCTGACTTCATAATTACATAGAGTTGACTTTATAATGACATGGACTTAACTCTAATACCATGCATACAGAAACATATCGTCAATGACAAGGGGTTTTCAGCTAGGTATTTAGCATACAAAACAATAAACATATGCTGAGTGCCAAGGGGTCCTCAGCAAGGAATTTAACATACAAATCAAGAAATATGTTCAGTGTGAAGGGGTCCTCATCTAAACATTTAACATACAAATCAAGAAACCTATGATCAGTGTGAAGGGGTCCTCAGCCAAGTATTTAGTATAAAAATCTAGAAACATGATCAGTGTAAAAAGTCCTCAGCTAGATATTTAGTGTACAAATCAAGAAACATACAGTCAGCACTAAGGAGTTCTCAGTTAGGTATTTAGCTTACAAATCAAGAGAGAAATCATAAGTGCCAAGGGGTCCTCAGCTAGGTATTTGTTTCCTTTTTAAGGTTGCATATATTTACATGAAATGTTTTGAATATGCTTTGGGATATGAAATATACTGAAAGTGTCTGTGTAAAACTTAAAATGATTGAGTGCATTATACTCATTTGTTGTATTTTTCATTCACAAGACACAAATAATTCCACTTTATTACTGGTTGTCATTGATATGGGTCATTGGAGATGTTATAAATTCAAACTTGACTAATATATTTTGCATGCCAATTTTTGTCAGAATTTAGTATTCATTCTTTGAAGCATCTTTATATTGATATTGCTTCCACTAATTCTTGAGCATGAAGCACTCCTCTCATAAGGGAGGTAATTTGTTTACTCCAGAGTTATTTCCCGTTTTGTAACAGCTTGATCATACTGTAGGTTATCTCCATTCTTAATAATACCTCATCACTGTGAAGAAACTCCCTTTTATAAGTTTTATAAACAA
The DNA here is from genome assembly GCA_016746295.1 of Potamilus streckersoni. NCBI lineage: Eukaryota > Metazoa > Mollusca > Bivalvia > Unionida > Unionidae > Potamilus > Potamilus streckersoni. The sequence goes on from JAEAOA010000207.1 coordinate 1,157,584, forward strand.
ATTCTCACTTTTAAAAATTTTATTAAACAAACATCCTTTTACAAGTTTTATTAAACAAACTCTAGCTTTTACAACTTTCATTCAACAAACCTTTAAAATTTTTTTAAAATTCTATTAAGGAATTAGTGTTTTATCTAACTACTGATATACCTTCATTTATTGTGATGAACAGCTCACTGGTTAATGTGTCATACTGGGTGTGGGTTCAATTCTTGTGATTGGATCAGTCTGGGCTAGCTTCCATGTTGTGTCCTTTGCTCTGGACTCCAGATGTATAGGTATTAAATAGCCTTCTCTTATTGCTGTACTTAAACAACAAACCAACATTTATTGTTATTATGATAAAGGAATTAAAATAATTATCACAGATTGACAAGTATGTGTTCAGCATAAGATTAAAGTGCTTAAAAATGAATTATGGAGAATATAACAGCTCTGTGACTTCTAGCTTGTTTTATGTTTTTTTCATTGCAGGGTATTTATATTTATAAGGCAAGAGGATCAAAACATTACCTTTATGTTGGCTCCAATGCTGGATTCAAAATCAAATGCTTTAGCTCTCACTGCTGTCAGTTCTTGCTTTCATGAAGGAACATATTCACTGATTGTTTAGTCATGAATGGCAAGGCATTTGACCAGGGACTAGAAAAATGCAGGTTCAATCCCGACATTGGATAAAGTACCTTGGTATCTCCTAATGGGTGAGCACTTGACTTGATTTTGTATCTAAAAGTGTTGATATGCTGTACAAAACAGGCTGAACCAAACCAAAACATGATAGGTTATATTGTGGCAAGGAAGTGTTTTGCACATCCATGGTGGATGATCTGCACTGGAGAGATATACAGTGATGGCTGATTGATTTGGCCCAGGGATAACACACCTTGGTCTGGCCAGATGTTTGCGCATTCTGATTAGGAATTTGCATGGTAACCATTGATTCACTATTGTTTCTGATGTCACATCAGTTGCATTACATTTTATCTGTTCATGATCCAGAAGTTGTTGATAAAGAAAACTTGTATATTTCTGTCTCTTGTCATACTAGTTTTCATTGAATATCATCAGTTCTGAAATTACTCTCTTCTCTCCTATCCATCAACAAATCTACTGAAAATGTCAATTGAAGTTTGTTTACAGTGATGAGGTAAAATTATTGGTTGTCAGGCTGCATTTTTTCCCCCTCAGCCATTAAGCTTTGTTTTACATGGTGAGAGTAAAAACCTGTTATTATAATGTTATTTTCACATGCCTTTCTATTATTTATGTTTTGAGACTTACTCAGAATTTGTTGGACTTGTATATAATAAAGTTTTTATCATATAACCTTCATGACATTTTCTTGTCTGTTTTACATACACCCCCATGATAAATATAATCATGGATTTGACAGAGAGCTTGTACATGTCAGACTATCTGTGGTTCATGTTTATCCATCCAGTTCTCAATCCACCCATCCCATCCCAATCTGTATGTGCCACTCATAGTGCTGGAAAACTGGTTAGGTTCTGGAGTTCACACTTTTTCATTTGATTCAGGGTTTAATGAATATAATCGCCCGATTTTCCCCATTGATTTTGCTACTTTTCACTGGGTTCAAATATGTTCCCCCAATTTTCCCCACTGGTATTCCCAGGAATGTGTACATCTTGTGGAGAGAGTAAAGAACATATTTTCTTCATTCTGATAACAGAATGGTGAGGGATGATGTTGAGATGAGAATGCATACTGGACCATGCTTCTGATGTGCATCCATTGGGTGAGACCGCTTGCTTTTCTTGGCTCTTTTCACTTTCATTTAAGTGTTTTATTGAAAAAAGTCATCTTTATATAAAGAACAGGTGGTGTGATTTGTGCTACCAGAACAGTGATGTAAGCAGACAAGCAATGTTCTGCAAATAAAACAAAAAAAAATGACCCAAGTAGGTTTAAGATGTACATGTCTTTCTCTCCACCGAGTTTAAATGCCAACAGCTTTGACTACCTTCCTTTTTTAATGTGTTATGTATATGTAATTTGTATTGTGTGTGGACTTTTGCCCATGATCCTGAAATCTCCTGTATGTTTCAGAGGGCTATTAGTGAAACTGAAGCCACACAAGTACCAGTTTTTTTGTGCACAATTGGGTTCTTGTGAAAAAATGAAGACCACAGGAGGTTCCTGCTGGAGACAATTGGGTAATGAGTTAGCAAATTGCTGATCCAAAGTCTTAATGACACAAAATTATTAGTCTAGCCCAAGTAACTCCCTCGGCAGTTTATTTATGAGTAAAAACTCATAACATGGTCCAGGATATTTTTTATTGCCAAAGATTAAATTGTGATGTGTTAAAAACCCAACCAGATGATACCCAAGGCTTGTCTGTAACCTATTCCTGAATTTCATGAACCATTTAACAAAAGAATGGTTGACTATTGGTTCTTTACCCGAGAATAAACACCAGAGAAATTATTCCACAATCAAGAAGGAATGTTTGGCATTGATAATTTGGCATCTTTGATTATAGTATTTAGTGATCACAATCACTTTACTGTCATTAACAAAATCAATGATTGTTACAATTCAATTTAATCTTACAGGAATACAACACTGACATTTGGTACATCAAGGGAAAGGATAATCATGATTGCAGATGCACTTTCAGGGGCTCTACTAGTACTGATTCATTTTGTGTTTATCTTGTGACATTAATAAGACATCTTCCTACCAGTATATAATTTTAAGCATTGCAATATTATACCTACTTGGGTCATTTTTTTTGTTGTTGTTTTATTTGCAGAACATTGCTTGTTTGCTTACATCACTGTTCTGGTAGCACAAGCTTCATTGTATAAATCTTTCTTTTTTTATGAGGAAAGGTGTTATGTATGTTTAATTTGTTTTGTGTGTTGACTTGTCTAGGATCTTGTAATCAACATATTACATGGCTAAATTTTGTCAATAATTGTAGAATATATTTTAAGATAATTATTACTTGTAGGTAAACATGTTGACTCATAGTCGAGTTCCACTTGGGAAATTCCTGGTCTAACTAATGTTTGACTCATTCTTTATAGACCTCACCTGGCCATATTTACAACTTAGAATGCTTGGGAAATGAACTTTGACTCTTATCATGGTTCTTTTATTGTGTCATAGGCTTTTATATCAGGAATGTTTGCATCAGAATTATTCATTCCTGTTTTAACATCTGATTAGCAGAAGTGGTCTTTTATTTGTGTTGTAATTTGAGAGGATTTATTTGTTTAAATTATTCATTGGAATTACAAACTGTTCATTAATATTTTGATACTAAATCACTATTTCAGATTGTGAATTCATTTAAGAGACATTTTGGATTGTATCATTTGATACATCAAGACTTGGCATAGCAACTCTTTCAGGCTATTAGTACATCAACACATTGGAATTCATTTGGAACACTACTGGAATTCATTTTGGAATACTCTTTACTTTTGGATTTTTGTGATATAACTTACATAACTATTTGGGATTTAATTTGCAATACTGTAAGTTTTTTTTAAAAATTTTCACATAGTATTCTAAGGAAATAAATTGGTAATTTTACTAAACTTGTTAGGTTATGTTCTTTTCATTATTTAATTAAAGACTAGCAAGTTTTAACAAGTGGAACCCCCAAAACCCCTGAGTAGAACTTTAACATTTCATTATCAATCCTTAGATTCTTCTACTGACTGGCTATAGACTTAAAAATTTTAACTTGAAAATTCACCATGTGGCATGAAAATTGTTACTACGGTAGTTTCACTGGGAATTAAGTGACTTCCTAAGCTATCATATAGAACACCCATGTTTCCATTTTATCTCCAGAAGGGCTAAGTCATTTGTGATCATACCCTATGTATCCCTTATACGTCCAACTTCAAACTGCATAGATTCAGATTTTTTATCACACAATTTTATTTTACTTTACTGAATGTAGTCATTCTGTATATACTCACTTAGATGTCAAGTCTAATTGCAAACAGAATAGACTCAGATTTTCCATCACATAATGTGCTGGCAGATCTGGGTCTATGCAGTTTTGTTAGGAGTATTCAGTATAACAAATAATACAGACTCAAATTTGCTGGCACATAATGTGATGATAGATCAGGGTCTTTGGTATTTGCAGTTAGGCTTGACTTATAAGTGAGTATAGAGAAACTCCAAATTTGCAGGCTTCACATAATCAACTGAGTTGTTCTGACAGTAACATAAACTAAAAAAAAATCCACACAACATTCTGAACCAACATGAAGAACTTCAGTGATAGATTTGGTTAAATAAAACATGACCATAATATTGATATCTTGAAAAATAATCCACTTGTTGAAATTTCAATATAAAAATAAACAGCTCTTAAATAACAAAGTGTACCACAAAAAGCACTTAATATGCTTGTCTTGTGACATTTTCCCTACTAATGACCTTGGCTATTCTATGACATTTTCCCTACTAATGACCTTGGCTATTCTATGACATTTTCCCTACTAATGACCTTGGCTATTCTATGACATTTTCCTTACTAATGACCATGGCTATTCTATGACATTTCCCGTACTAATGACCTTGGCTATTTTATGACATTTTCCCTACTAATGACCTTGGCTATTCTATGACATTTTCCTTACTAACGACCTTGGCTATTCTATGACATTTTTCCCTACTAATGACCTTGGCTATCCTATGATAATGCATGGATCTTGTTAAACTTTCATCAAAATATCTGGATATGGAAACAGGTCACTGACATACTATATCACTTGTGACCATGACCTTGTGAAAATTTGCAAGCAGGAGGGGTTTTAAATGGCATTTGTCAACAGGTGACCACTGAGTAATGGTGATCTTTTAGGATAGGTTTAAGTACACATACTTATTGTGTGAGAAATACAGCTGGAGTAAACTTCCATCTGTAAGAAATAGAAATAAACCTTGAGTATTCTCCCCTGTGAGAAAATTCTTCATAATCCCTCGAATGATGAACAGGTATAAGTGGATATTAGTTTTGTAGGGTCTTGAAAAAAGCATGTTTCCTAGAATGAGAGGAAGTGGAAACTTAAGAATGCATGGGATTTGGTTCCATTTTGCCTATCAAAGAAATGACCACTCTTGTCTAACTCAACCTTCAGAATCAGACAACTTTTCAACTCAATCCTGGAAGGAATCAGTTAATGAAGTAGTGGTCAGGAAATGGATTTAAAGAAGAAACACTGCAGTTATTTATGACATCATATACCAAATAACATCACCTACAGTGTCAATGAGTGCATTCATGTGGCATAGATATATTCCACATTTCTCTCACTGGGACAAACTATATTACATATACCAGGAAGAAAGAATATGCCTTCCTAAAATCACACCCTGGATGATGATTTTTTTGGGTTCACTGCAGTTCTGAATTTGATCCTTTAGACTTGGCACATGTGAACATAAGAGGTTGAACATCCATGGGTAATGGTTTTATCTTGGTCTGAGTAAGCTACCTAATACATGTATGTGACTCTGGGCAAGGTATTCTACTCACACTGACTTGGCACTTTATAATCTTTTACATGACTCAATGCAAGGTATTCTACTCACACTGACTTGGCACTTTATAATCTTTTACATGACTCAATGCAAGGCATTCTTCTAACACTGACTTGGCACTTTATATATAATCTTTTACATGACTCAATGTAAGGCATTCTACTCCCACTGTCTGGGCAATTTATAATCTTTTACATGACTCAATGCAAGGCATTCTACTAACACTGTCTTGGCACTTTATAATCTTTTACATGACTCAATGCAAGGCATTCTACTCCCACTGTCTTGGCACCTTATATATAATCTTTTACATGACTCAATGCAAGGCATTCTACTCCCACTGTCTTGGCACCTTATATATAATCTTTTACATGACTCAATGCAAGGCATTCTACTAACACTCTCTTGGCACTTTATAATCTTTTACATGACTCAATGCAAGGTATTCTACTCCCACTGCCTTGGCACTTTATATATAATCTTTCACATGACTCAATGCAAGGCATTCTACTCCCACTGTCTTGGCACTTTATATATAATCTTTTACATGACTCAATGCAAGGCATTCTACTAACACTCTCTTGGCACTTTATAATCTTTTACATGACTCAATGCAAGGCATTCTACTCCCACTGCCTTGGCACTTTATAATCTTTTACATGACTCAATGCAAGGCATTCTACTCACACTGACTTGGCACTTTATAATCTTTTACATGACTCAATGCAAGGCATTCTACTCCCACTGCCTTGGCACTTTATAATCTTTTACATGACTCAATGCAAGGCATTCTACTCCCACTGCCTTGGCACTTTATATATAATCTTTTACATGACTCAATGCAAGGCATTCTACTAACACTGTCTTGGCACTTTATAATCTTTTACATGACTCAATGCAAGGCATTCTACTCCCACTGCCTTGGCACTTTATATATAATCTTTTACATGACTCAATGCAAGGCATTCTACTAACACTGTCTTGGCACTTTATATATAATCTTTTACATGACTCAATGCAAAGCATTCTACTCCCACTGTCTTCACACTTTATATATAATCTTTTACATGACTCAATGCAAGGCATTCTACTAACAATGTCTTGGCACTTTATAATCTTTTACATGACTCAATGCAAGGCATTCTACTAACACTGCCTTGACACTTTATAATCTTTTACATGACTCAATGCAAGGCATTCTACTCCCACTGCCTTGGCACTTTATATATAATCTTTTACATGACTCAATGCAAGGCATTCTACTCCCACTGTCTTGGTACTTTATATATAATCTTTTACACGACTGAATGCAAGGCATTCTACTCCCACTGCCTTGGCACTTTATATATAATCTTTTACATGACTCAAAGCAAGGCATTCTACTCCCACTGTCTTGGCACTTTATTATCGTTTACATGACTCAATGCAAGGCATTCTACTCCCACTGACTGGGCACTTTATGGTCTTTTATCTGACTCAATGCAAGGCATTCTACTCCCACTGTCTGGGCACTTTATAGTCTTTTATCTGACTCAATGCAAGGCATTCTACTCCCACTGTCTGGGCACTTTATAGTCTTTTATCTGACTCAATGCAAGGCATTCTACTCCCACTGTCTGGGCACTTAATAGTCTTTTATCTGACTTGATGCAAGGCATTCTACTCCCACTGACTGGGCACTTTATAGTCTTTTACATGACTCAATGCAAGGCACTTTACTCTCACTGCCTTATCACTTATTAGTCATGTGACTCCAAGCAAAACACTCTACTCCCACTATCTTGGCAATGTAGACTTTTATGTGACTCAAGGCTAGGTACTCTACTCCCATTGTCCTGCCACTGTCTTACAGTCTGTATGCACTATGTGCCATTAAACACCAGCAAATACATGCACCTCAAAATCTTCTTGCCACAATTTAACCCATGAAACACTTTGTGCAAGCTTTCAGAATTTTGGCAATTTAGCTAATTAAAAAATTTTTTTTCGTCAAAAACAAAAATTTATTTCATATCTTGCTGGCATGAGAGGTCATTTGAAACAAACCTTTATTGCATAAAACTGAATGAATAAATAAGTATGATAACTGAAAGAAGAATGACCATGATCCAGAGTAAAATGCATATAATGTAAGGAATATTTCACATCATACATTTAAAATTAAAAAATTCAAATTTCGTAATCTGATTATTGAAATAATATCTTCTGAAAACCCTGACAAATACTACCTTATAAAAATGATTTTACAATTCATAAATTCTACTGACAAAAAAGAGATTACATTATTGTGAATTGAAAAAAACCTTTCCAAATAAACCTCTCTACAAATAATATGATGTTGAAGCTGAATAACTGTCCCAAAATGCCATTTAAACAACCTTCATAAATCAACAACTTAATCATCGCCCTGGTGTGTAAATAGAGAAAACTCTAGCTGTCCTGTCATCTGATGCTGACACCAAGAAGTTATTGTCCCTGAAAAGTAACAAAAAAGAAAACTGTTAAAAATAGATCGCAAAAAATGGTTTAATTTTGCTTTGGTATTTCATGGCACAGCAATACATGAAGTTTACATCATGGCAAGGTCAAATGTAATAAATCAACAAGAACATATCATGCTAGATGACTGGGCTGATACAAGTCACATGGGTCATGTATGCACATTTACTCATTTTAATTTCAATAGAAATTGTTATTTCAAAATTTAAGACAAACTTTCTTTATCCAACGTCTATTCAGTCCTGATTATTGAATGCTCTGCACCTAAACTGTCACCCAAAAACTTCCAGGCAAAAATTACCTGTTGCTATGGACTTTTAAACTTGGGTCAAAATAAGATTGCATTGAGTGGAATCATCACAATTGAGAGTAATACAAATTAATCAATATACAGAGCTTTGATTGTGACATCAGAGCATGTGACATTAAATCTGGATTGTACTGATCACACCTTTAGGTTCATTTCGTCCAAAGATGTCTATGTACTTTAACATGTATACTTTAACACTGACTCGGCCATATACACCTCTCAGGGTGTCTAAATAATGACCTTCCAAAGGAATATGGATGTATATAAATTTAAATGAAATGAATACTTGCCACTTAAAGGTATGCAGAATCAAATTCTAAATAATGACAATGAAATAGTTAGTGCTGAATACCTACATGACCCTTGTGACTTGTATTATAGTGATGATCAACTGGTTTTCAGACTTAGATGTCTGTGAAACAACCAGTCTACTATGTGAATCTAATCCACTGAGTGTTTGGATTGGCTCAACAAATATGTTTACAGCAAGCACCTAAATGATCCCTACTGCAACCTCTGAATATTCTGGTCAGAACTTGATAAATTTAAATTGCGATCAGTTTCTGACATCAAGTGTTAGCAGAAAATTCCCAAGTTTTCCCTGACATTCACCAATATTTTCAAAGTTAGAGGACTTTTCATGGTAGGGAGAAAAGTATCATTTCTCCTGAATTTTTTCCCCGCTTTTCCAGTAATGTGGGAAACCTGCAGGCACACAAACCAATGAGACACTATTAAAAAAAATAGAAAGCATGTTCTTGTAAATTTTGCCTTATCCCTAATACACCCGAAGCTCCACTCGAGATATCATTTTTGAGTATATTTGCACCTATTTTGCCTATTGCTTGAATGAAGAATTTTCTTACTGTGATATGGCAAAGTCCAGTATGAAATCCTCATGTCCTGTCCAAGAGGCGACTGGCTGACCATTGCGTATATCCCACAGACGAATTACATTATCCAAGCTGATGGTGTACACAAGGGGTGATTCTCTGGCCCAGGAAAGCTTGACTATGCCTCTCTGAAATTGGAATAAAAATGTCCATCTAACCTAATCTATTCATCCATGTGTGTCCTCTTGGCTCAATTTAGCCACTTGCCTGAGGGTTTTGAAGTATGCCAGTTTTTTTTATACTTACAGACGGAGGTCCATGGCACCAGTTAATCTTCCAAAATTGTCACTGAATAAATTCTGTAAAATCATTGATGTTTCATTGAACAATTGTTACATTTGAGGGTTCAAAGGACACACAAACACCAAGTAAGGGTCCTACAACTTTTATGTAAAATGAAACTAAAGCCAAAATAAGCCAGTGTTGCTTACAGTACCAAGCCCACTATAAAACTGCCTGATTTTCCACTCTGTCCCTGTATCTAAAAGACTCAGAGTTCAGGAATTTTTTAATTAACATCCAGTCATGGGAAGATAAACAACAGACCTGATGACAGTCTCTGGTATCAAATATCTAGAATGCTGGGATTAATGTTCTGGCCAACTGTCAATACTAACAGCTAGAATTTTATACAGGCATTGACAGTGGAGTCATTCTGATAACAACACTATTTTCTAATGCCAAGTATGTTCCACAGTTCTGACAAATATGTTGTTAAAAAAATCTGATACTGAACATTTTATGTTTTTGGAATCAGGAGGGTTAGTCAATTTTTGTGCAATACAGCCCTACTGGTTAATGAAAAAAATCATTTATGTCGACCCTTGTGTACAAATTCTTTATCAACACCACCATCAACAATAACATTAATATCGTGTTGATCATCTTCGTTATCTCAGCTATATATATATATATATATATATATATATATATATATATATATAAAACTTTTTGACAGCATCAACAACAATAATGTACTGCGTGGAAGGATTTTAAAGTTACTTTATTTTTTAAATCATTACCTGTATTAAACTTAAACTTTGACATAATTTCATTGTTTGTCTAAAACTGTATACATCAATAATGTACAAGTTCCAGTCTAAACTGTATACATCAATAATGTACAAGTTCCAGTCTAGCATGCATTAGTATAATGTTCGTGGACATAATTTTTAATGGTTGTGCTAAATTCAAGTTTCAGAAGGTAATATATCTTTTACATTAGCTGCTGTACTACAATTGTACTTTTTGTATAATACTGCTTTATGTCAAAAGTTTGTGAGAAAACTATGTAATCACAATGCCTTTCACAAGACAATGTATTCTGTGTTCGTGTAATTTTTTTTTTAACGTTTTAACAATTTTTCAGTCGTATCACTACAATGCCCGCACTGGTGATCATGCCACTGACATGTAGCACAATGTCTCACCCAGTCACATTATCCTGACACCAGGCCAACCAGTCCTAACACTAACCTCTTAATGCTGTATGCCTAGCAGTGCATTCTGTGAAACATGTTTTGTGACTGTTGCTTTCATAGATATGCACACAATTTGCAGGATTTGTGACTGGCTTTCATGGATAAGCACACAATATGCAGGTTTGGGTGACTGTTGCTTTCATAGAAAAACACGATTGGTTGGTTTTGTGACTGGCTTTTGTGATAATTTGCAGGTTTCAGGTAGAAGAAGACTAATCATGTTATTATGGGTCATATTAAAAGAAACAGACAACTGGAATTTGTTTAAATAATCTATAGTGAAAAGCATACAATTATTAATGTCACTATTCGTATATTGTACAATGACTGTCCTGATTGGATTGTACATAAATTACATTGAAATTAAATGATAGTTTTATTTTATGGCGTTTTTTCCAACATTTTCTCTTTCATCCACATTCTTGTAATACTTTATATGTGTATTTGTGATTTGGATTTTTAACATAGCTTTAACAATTTTTTTTTAGCCATATTGCTATGAAGTCTGTAGTGTGGCAGTTTATGGTGATGTCTAGCATTGGGGCATCATGCCGCAGACATGTAGCATCTTGTCCCACACAGTCACATTATCCCGACACCAGACCGACCAGTCCTAACACTAACATCTTAATGCTCAGTACCAAAAGTGGCAGCTGCTGGAAAATTTTTTTTAAAAAGTCTTTGGTATGACTTGGTCTAGGTTCAAACCATGACCTCTAGCATACACAGTGGATGCTATAACTTCTTAGGCCACAGAAAAGTGGCAGTAATACTGCAATCTGAATTATATGAATGTTTTGAAAAATGTAAGAAAATTAATTGGCCACTGTAAAAAATGTGGAACATAAATACAACATCCAGAATGTAATGGAGAAATCCAGAAACAACACTGAAATATTTATTAATTTCACCAGATACAAGTTATAAAAGGAATCATTTTATTTGAAAAATTAATCTTTTATTACACAAATTTACAAACTGCCTTGATCTGTTTGCACATTGATTTTTTATTTCGAAACATTTTTTAAGTCAAACTTACCTTAGACCATTTTCCAGTGTGTTTTAAAATATTTTACAATCATGTTTAACAGAGGTATATATGAAATTTAAAAATAAGTTTTGGTCTGTAAGCTTTAATGAAAAAGTTCATATTTATTCAATTTATCCATCTTGTAAAACAAAAATGGCATAAAACTTTCAACTATACATCAACTTGTTAATTACTGGAACAAAGTATATAAATTTAATTAGACACATGTAAATGTACCTCATGTTTACAGGTGTGTCGACATATTTGTGTGGAGACATCCCATATACTGAGGTAACCCTTCATTGTCCCGGTAGCTGCATAATTATGCCTAAAAAACAAAACAAACAAGCACATCAATTTAAAGTCATGCATATTTGAAAAAAAAAATCCTTACCTGGAATAAAAAGCTTTTAATCTCTGCCTGGAATAAAAAGCCTAATAAATAAATTTGTCAATGATCACAACACATTTTTTCTAGACTAATACTTCAAAACAACCTGATAATTGGCAGTAAAATATATCTTACTTTCTTTAATGTCCATCTTAACTTGTTTTCTTTCAAAGAGTCAAGCTAGATAGTAACTTGTTAAATATTTTGACATAAAAGGTTAGAACTGATTACGAGGCAATGCCTGCAAGTCCCTCTTTCCCAAGACATTAAATTCAATTTACATTTCATTATTAATCAATAAATATTCATTATGGGGACACTCGCATGCACACATTCATATGGTGGACAATTTAACATAAAAATAAAGTGTAAAGAATGCACATTCATACTGGGGGAAACTATACTGAGGTACGGTACAATGTAATCAAAAATATATTCTTACTGTACATGAAATTTAATATCAGGATGTGATAAATCACTCCTAAACATTTCTTTAACGAGTTTTTTGAAACTGAAGCAAATGACTCAAAGGTTCAGACACTCTACCATCCAAAAGAATTTCCAATTTTGCAAGAGATACCATTTCTTCTTTTTAACTTCTAATTGTTCAAACCATGTGTAACTTTCTCGAGTAACAAGATCGGCAAATCAGCCACCGTGGCAGCCATAACAGATGTAAGATATGCACCATTTTCATTTAGGACAAAACAGAGACCACTAAACACTTTTGACAAAAGCCCTAGCTTGATATGATCATCCATTCTGAAGAATTAGTGACAAGATTTTTTATATGTACATGGTGGACAGATAGGCACTATATTCATTCTAGATCAACTAGATATTGCAGTATTTCCTCAAAGGTACTGACATTGTATTGGGCAAAACAATTTCCAGGTATTTAAGATAAAACCATGTTGTGGTACACATAATGGATTTCTGCTTGACATCACATTCATTTAGGACAAAGTAGATATCATTAAAAGTCTTGTCATGAAATGCCCATTTCATGATCATCCATTAGTGACAAGATTTTTAATATACTCATTGTGGTAACCATATCTGATTATGACAGCCAACATTTTTATTTAGAACCGACAAAATATAATAAGAAATTGACTAGTCGTTGCTATTGATGTTGTTTTAGTAGGGTTTAATGCCATTTTTCAGCACAAGATAGGCTATACATGGTAGCCTGTATAAATGGTGGAGGAAATAGCCAGGAAAACTCAGGAAAGAACCATGACTCATGAGAAGCTACTGGCAAGTTTTCTCACATACTTACATTGGCCAAATCTGAGACTCAAACCCATGCAGAGGTGAGATGGCAGTGGTCTGTAATAGTGAGTGCTTTAGACCACTCGGAACCCATTTTTGACTAACTGACTAGTAAAAGCCCTACTTTAATATAGCATGTGTGAGGAGTAGAGATAATACTTTCAAGATGATGGCTGTAGTAGTTATACTGAATGTGAGATCGGAACCATTTTCATTCAGAGACCAACTATAAACATCCTGATCACAAGATTAAGAATAATAAAAATTTATGACAAACTAGGCTTCATAAGAAGTCTTTTAGTGGAAAGCACATATAGATAAGACTATCCACAGGTGAGGTTTAGCCATACCAAAATGTTCAAGCTAACTGTGGTGGCCATATTGGATAAATTTCATTTAGGACTAATTTGACCTCATGATGAATGTGTAGTAGAAATAGCAAAGTTGTGTGACAGACATCAGATATTAGAAGATGAATAACTGGCCATTTCAAAACCTCTCATTGTTAGCCAAAAAGAATTTCCATGAATTCAAAAGACCATATCTTCGTTTCAACTGAAGAGTGTTCAAACCATCTCCAATATTCTTCTGCAATCACAGGATTTTTAAAATAGCTAATGTGGTGGACATGATGAATTTCAAATTGGCACAATTTCATTCGGGACCAACAAGACATTATTGAGGACCAATAAGACATTATTGAGGACCAAGAAGACATAAAGAAGTTGATTTCATGCTGATAAGGAGTAACAATAACAATATTTTTAATATGGCTAGTATAATGACCATATCAGATAGCCAACAAATCAAAGATGAAGTCTTTTGTAGAAAGACATATATCGATATGAGCAGATATCCAACCAATAAACTTGATTTGCTAGATCACCACTGTGAAAGTATGATTGGCACCATTTTCATCTGTGACCAACAAATGAAAAAAGTTTTTCCATGAAAACTTTTTGCTGATACGACCATCTATTCAGCGATGACAAGATTTTCAAGATGGCCATTGTGGTGGCCATACTGAATTTCTGAGCAGCACCAATTTCATTTAGGACTCATATTATAAAAAAGTTTCTTGTACTCAAAACCCCATGGCAATATTAATTTTCCTTCAGGCAGTGTAGCAAAACCAAGACTTTTCAAGATGGCTGCTGAGACAATCGCAATAGATGGTAGAGCTGTTCCATTACCATCTTCATTCAAGGCCATGTTGACCATGGATGGATGTGTGTGCAAAGTTTCTTGACAATCCACCAAGTAGTTTAGTACGATTAGTACCGATGGGACATATGATGGACAATAGACCATTTCATAAGCTTTCCTACATTATGACCATTTGAGCTAAGAACATTCAATAAAATCATAAGCATTCAAGTGCATGATGTCCCCCAACCAGTCACATTTTCCTGACACCAGGCCAACCAGTCCAAACACTAACCTCCTGATGCTGAGCGCAAGAAAATGGGCATAACTTTGGAAAAATCCATCAGCACTGTGTGATAGAATCACACACAAATGTTCTATTGAGATTCAAGTTTCAAGGCAACCCTTAAACAATGTAGCTGCAAAAGTAATCATTACATATAATAGCAAGAAACAAAAACGGACATAATTCTTGAAAACACATCTGAGTTTGACAACAAAACCAAATGCATGTGGCTGCCTTATGTCAATAATATCTGCAAAGTTTAATTCATCAAAATGTCTGTTGCTCACACAAGAATTGCAGGATGTATGCACCGTATTTTCATGCATATATCCTGCAGGTTATACCAGATTTTACAAACCCTGCAAGGGGGGTGTGGATTATATAAGGGTGCAAGCTATATCACATTTTTTTTACACGTAATACTATTTTAATATATTGTTTGAAAAACATAACTACAGAACTTATATATTGTTCAACGACCTTGTTGCCGGAATGTTGAAACACATCGGTACTTCATCCATATTAATAATGGCAGAATGGGGAATGTCAAGCTTTTGAATTTCCCTAGCGACGAATTCATGAAAATCATCTCCCGATTCTCGGGAAGATGTTGGTCGACAGTTGCTCGTGTTCTGATTGAAAATTGGTTCCTCTTCATAAATTTATATACCCAATGCCCTCCTCCTTTAAAATCATCCATGTGCTTCATTGCCGCCATGAGTTTGGCCTTCAGTTTGAAGGCAACTGTCGAGACTGGTCAGTTGTTTACCTGCTGGGCCACGATCCACTGCTTCAGGTCAGCTTCTAGGGGAGGCCATTTTGTTTTAAATCTGAAAGTATCACGTTTTTGTGGATTCGTCTTCTCCAATGCTGCTTTTTCTTTTCTCCAACCTTGGATTACCCTCTCATCAGTATCAAATTTTCTGCCTGTGGCTCTATTGTCATGCACTTCAGCATACACAATGGCAGTTAGCTTGAAGTCGGCTGGATAAGAAGTTTGTTTTGGCATTTTTAAATTTAACAGAAATATTTTAACTCAAATGTACACTTCACAAGAATACAAAATTATTTAGAAAATTTAGAAATGTCCGCAATTATGTAGCCTGTGATTGAGGCACAACTCCTATAGACAGCCTAAGCACACAAGCACTGTGTACCGAGCCTGAATAGTTACAGGTAATTGAAGTCATGCGAGCTACATTCAAAATTATGGTTGCGGGTTGTACAAAGGTGCTGGTTATGCCAACAATTTTTTTTAAATACACAAAACCCCATCACCTGCGGGCTCTATGAGGGTGCGGATTATCTGCATTTACAGGATATAGGCGGGAAAATACGGTACTAATCGATGGACAACCATGAACATGTGTCTCATTAATAAGTATTTGAAAAAATTTACATGTTTGAGAATCCAACAGACTCCACTGAGTCCTCTTCCTCAATTCCACTGCCTTTTTGTGAGCAATCCAATGTTCCTATTACCTGGAGAGAAAAAAAAAGAAATCACCATAGCTAGTGTTAACACCAAATTTCTTTCAAAAATATGGCCATTAAAATTAAAATTATAGCAATGTTCTCTGCAGTTTTAAGTAATGAGATACATAAGCTGTACCTACACAATCAAATCAAGATTGTTTAATATAGTCCAATTTTATACCTCTGCCATATTCTATAACTTTTGACATTAATATGCCAAACCTTTGTGCCATCTCACCCAGGAACATTTTGGTGTGAATTAATGTCAGCACACGTCTAATTCAAGGCAATAAAATAAATAATAAAACAATAAATGATAAAGTTGGTGCAGATTTATTAAAGTGCATCAATAGTATTAGTCACTTTTCATCGTTGTAACCAATATCTTTCCATTATGCTTGGCCATACTTTCATTTCTGCTAAACATCTTTTGAAGTATTTCATTGATTCAAACAAAGTTTGTATGAAACTTTACAAAAAAAGATGTAAAGTTCTATTTTCCTGGTTTTCTATTCATAAACTGATTAAGTTTAGGGCCATGCTTGACTTTCTCCTTGCAATACATCATTCTTGTTTAGATATATGTTTGTCCTAATTTTTTGAAATCTCTGCCACTACTTTTATAAACTTATCTTTACATGCAGCTTCTAATGTGCCTAATAAGTTGATCATAAAACATGGATGCCAAGAAAAAGTATTACAAGAAATGCTTGCATATTTTAGGTGTACACTTCAGATGCAATCTAGTTATATGCTTTTATAGATTCATGAATATTTTTGAAATGAAGCTATTGATAGATAACAAGTTTCCTGGTGTACGAACCTATTAAGCTGAAGTGCTTGCTCTACCTGAGCCAGACAAATGTGTTTTCAAGGTGGGTCACTTCAAAGTAATTTACCTCTCTTATCTCCTTGATAAAAACAAACAGGTAACTTAAAACACCGTGATACAATGTCATTAATTCCAATGAAAGTCATCTTAACATATCTACCACAGAGACCACCTAAGTGCCCCCCCTCCTTTCCTTGCCGATTTACAAGTGATTGCGCATAACACTACATATATAGGCACATTTCTATATTGCTTTTTTTTCTTGATTTCCATGGTTAAGTGGAGAATCATGAAAATTTTCCTTGCACAAATTACTGAGGTTCAAAATTTTGTACAACCAAGGAATAAATAGTGAAAACTAAACATGCACTCATGGTCATTACAAATAAAAATGATCAATGATCTGACACTAGGGTGAAATACTGTGTGATTTTATGTTGGATTTTTTGCAGTATCTTTTTTTGGTATGTACATGCTCATAAAAGCTGTTAATATCTGACATTTTTACCTTCCCTGTGCTAGAGCTTATCAACTTAGCTGTGACATCAGTTGACCCAGTGATGATGAGGTTGTTGTCTTGGTGACAATCCATGCAAATAACTGCGGATTGGTGGGCATCATGACCTAAAATGGATATATCGGCCAGGATTAATTTCATTGCTGGCTGGTCTAAATTCTCATACAAATTTCTGTTATCAGTGCACGTGTCATGATCTTGGAAGCCGATACTCAAATCTGTATAGCAAAAATTATTTTTATTTGAAATTTCAAAATCAATTATACCAGTGTTTTTGTACCAGAATAGTTTCATAAACTGGCCCCACTAAAACTTCTCAGCTTAAGGCTATCATGTGACCTTTTTTTTGTGCCATAACTGCTTAATAAGATGTTAGGTGTTTCAAGCTTGTGCTGTTATTGAAATTAATGCAAGGGATGTACACCTCCCATACTTAACTTTATCACTGTGTTATCTTTGAATGTAATTATTATGCATTGATCTTTTAATGTATGCAAGTAATTCTATGCATTAAGTTTGTGTATATGTAAGTAATTCCAAAATAAAGTACACTTAAGGGAGATAACTCATTTGGTATGTGTATCCAGGGAATGGCATACTAGCTTGTTGCCTTGCTGGTGTGCACAATTTTGTTATTTGAAGCTTCAACACAATTTCTAAGTTGCTAAGTAAGCTCCAAATGTAACAAGCTTTTCAAGGATGATTTAATTGCTTCATGAATAATATTATTATAATAATTTTAGAAATTTAATTACTCATTGTGAAATAATTCCTGGTGACAAGTTTGCTCTCCCAAATTAACTGAATGGTTTTGACTGTCACTGATTCCAAGATGACCAGGTGACAGCTGTCAATAACTCATCAAATTTATTTGCTTCATGAATAACATTATTATGATAATATTTTTAGTGAATTACCCATTGTCAAAAAATTCCTAGTGGTAATTTTGCTTCCCCAAATAAACTGCAATATATGCTTGCATATCACATTATGCAAATCCTGAAAAAATAAAATGCGATCCCTTTATCTCATAATGAGGGATTAAAAAACTGAACTTGATGTGAAGCACAGCCAACAACAAAGTAAAAAAAATTTTTAGACAAAAATCAATCCAACCATTTCTGTCAAATAAATGCAAGAGTCTATCTATATACTCAATGGTTCAGTGAATTCACTACATTTTATAGGACAGAAATTTTTCAGGATTTTGTTATTACAATGTACCATGAATCTAGAGTTTGAAAAAAAAAAGTTCTTTTTTGAGAAACAATAGCACCACTAGATCTGTAAGTGAATTAATGTACCAAAAAATATAATTCTTTTGCAAAACCCTGAAAAACTGATACCCACATAAATAAAAAGTATGATACCGTACAATGCATATGTGATGGTGTTTTCAAGTCATGGGACACAGATTTTAATGATCTCACATAAGCAATGCTTTAATATTGACTTTATGAAATGATTTTAGTAGCAGTCATATTAAAACATGGGATGAGGTCACATGTCATACTGAATTTATGAAATGATTTTAGTACTAGTCATTTGGCAATGATATATAGGATCTCATATAATGATTTATTTCTTACTAAATCATGGGATGAGGTCACATGTCATACTGAATTTATGAAATGATTTTAGTACCAGTCATTTGGCAATGATATATAGGATCTCATATAATGATTTATTTCTTACTAAATCATGGGATGAGGTCACATGTCATACTGAATTTATGAAATGATTTTAGTACCAGTCATTTGGCAATGATATATAGGATCTCATATAATGATTTATTTCTTACTAAATCATGGGATGAGGTCACATGTCATACTGAATTTATGAAATGATTTTAGTACCAGTCATTTGACATCAAATGTGTAATAATTTAATACTGAATTTATTAATGTTCTCAAGCATCTGAGATTCCTTTGAGATTCTGTTGCTGGTATTAAAAGATATAAACATGGCAAGCATAATAAGGTGAATGAAAATAAATGGATATTTGGCATACCTGATATGTTGTGCAAAATGCTTCCTGATTTTAAATCCCATATTTTCACAATTCCACTGTCAAATCCTGCAGCGACTCGCTTTCCTGTAACAACAACATCAATAATAATAATTATAATAATATCAACAAAAACAATGCATAATGTTCAAATTGCAGATGTCAAACTGTCTCTAATATTAATAGAACCATAGCTTTGTTGCCATGGAAATTTCTCAGCTCAACAACTAAACCGTAACATCAACACTTACAAATTTTTGGTACCATTAAATGATGAACGATGAAACTTTAAAATTCTATCTTCATAGATGCTACCAAGATTTTATATAATGGAATGAGCTCCCCACATGTCACCTAAATAAGGGTGGAGTAGTCAAAAAAGGAGTGGGTAAATGAATCACCCAAAGTTCACTATCTACCTATTACTTCAATATCTATCTCGTTTACTTTCTTCTGTTAGAGCTGTATTGAAATCAATTCTTTAAAATGTGTCATCTGGTTTAATAAGCATTAATCTGTTCCTTGCTTATCTGTATCAAATCTGTGTGTGAATACTGCCGTAAACAATCTTAATACATCCCTATCATTTCTAAGAATGTGTATGTGGGTGATTTAGATTTTTGATGTAGCTTCAACAATTTTTCAGTCATATTGCTATGATGTCTACAGTATGACAGTTTATATTGATGTCTAGCACTGAGGCATCATGCTGCAGACATATAGCATCATGTCCCACCCAGTTACATTATCCTGACACCAGGCTGACCAGTCCTAACACTGACCTTTTAATGCTGAGTGCCTAGTGAGGCAGCTGTTAGAACCATTTTTATAAGTCTCTGGTATGACTCAGCTGGGGTTCAAACTTGCAACCTGCCACATCTGAGTCAGATACTCTAACCACTAAGCCACATGTGTGATCATTTCCAAGAATGAAATGATTCTAATATGAATATGATATCTTTTAGCAGCCATTAAATCAGACAATACTCGTGACTGACACAATTCCATTCTAAACTGTAATTAGGGTTTTAAAAAAAAATGCCAGCATAAGCTCATACTGAACATACTTTAATTTCTTGCTGGAACACTAGAACATGATAAACTGTTTGAAGTCAGTTACATGTGGTGAATAAATGGCACTAGTACTTGTGTTTCCTTCCTATATGTGTGAGACAAGTTTTCACAAACTTTTAGCATAATTTGACTTAGTGAATGAATGGAAATAGTTGTATGATACCTATACCCATTTTATTTTGTTGGAAACTATCCAAAATATGAGAGTGACTTATTTGCATGTTATCTGCATACACTGCAAACCTAATCACATGACCTCATGTGTGCAATTGGACATTGCATACACCATGGCAGGCTTTGTTCATCTTTGTTTATTTTTTAATTCTTATTTATGCATCATTATAGTTTACTTATATTTATATTTTCCCAAGAAAACACTTTTTTAAATGACTTAATTATTATCATCCACTAACTATTACCTTCTATTTACGAACAAAAATTAATTTTCACAAAAGGGACTTAATAGGTCAGGTCAGCAATAATAACATCATATCCTTTACAAATTTTCATTAAACGATGGAAAAACTAACAACAAAAACAGAAGATATTTTACCGTCTGGCAAAATTTTACCACAGGAAGTGGTACTGTCAGGGCCCAGGAAGGTCCGACAATCGCCATCAGGAATTTTCCACATCCAGACATCACCAGCCACAGTTCCAGCAAGCAGAACATGGGCTGATGGGTGCCACTGTAGCCACTGAAAACAATCAACGTCTTTATTGTAACACTGTAGTTGCCATTTGTCATATCAGTGCATGAAAGCTACAAGTCTCTAACAATCAGTAATTCCTTGATAAAAACAAACAGATAACTTAAAATTCAGTAAATGCACTTCCAGTTCATTCCAAATGAGCAAACATGAAAGGAAATAATGAATACATGTGATAAACACAAAATTAAAAATAAATTTCTGAGACCATAAATTAAAACAGATAACATGATAGTTGCAATATATAAATATAAATGGAATGCAAAAGGGAACAAAATAATGGACTCCAAACTAAAGGTACATTTGGTACATTTATTCATTTCCGGGTCTGTACCACATTTTCAAAATCTATGCCTGTCTTAGTGTGCACTTGCTATAACAATTACCTCCTCCTGTACCAAGATAAATGCCTGTTGAAACAATGAATTGTTCCTGTACCATGATATATAATGCATATTATAACAAATTTACTCCTCCCATACCAAGACAAATGCCGCAAACTTATAGAATTCTGCTGCATACATGCACAGGATTTAATGTCATATATGTACAATCCTAGCTATATAGTTCATAATAAAAGTTGCACAGTAAAAATAGTAAATATAAACAAATGCTGAAATCAAAATTAGGAAATAAAGGCAAATGAGGGTAAAATCCTTAAATACAAGCTCAACAGTTTTTTAAAATCTAAACCATAATTCCTTTAAAAGGTCCAAATCTTCTCAGGTGGAACATCAAGTCAAAGCTTATTCATTGATTGCGTCTTAAAATATGTGGTTTAAATGTAATGGGAAGGGAAATAAAGCAAGCTGCTGCCATGACAAAATAAACCCAGTTTACATTGTCTGTTTCAGTCATGTGCACATACCAGTACAGATATTGCCATTGGGCATTCATTTTAATTTGTTTTACAGTTAGATGCATCTCCAGAAAACTAAAAGGTTAGTACCAGTTATGTTAGTAAATAACACTGTAAACCTTGACTGCTAAACTAGCAACAATCAAATGCAGAAAAACTGGTATACCATAAATATGGGTAACCCAAGAATTAGAATGAACCCATGGTAATTGGGGAATTTTTAAAAAGTGTTTGATGGTCTTTGAATTTCCATCTATCTTCTAAATGTGTTCAATAACTGCATGGTTTGGGTTGAAAGGAACTAGTTATTTAGAGAAGCATTGGCTTAACACACCATTTCTTAAGTGTGTGTGTGTGTGTTTAGATTTTAAAAAATGTTGAGCTTGTATTTATGGATTATACCCTCTTTTGTCTTTATTTCTTGATTTTGATTTCAGCATTTCTTAAGTAAAATGATTATCTGCTAAGAATAGTTTTTAAATACCACAATCTTTTGTAACTAAAATGAATGTTATTATTACCATTAGTAAAATAACAAAATAAAATAGAGAGTCATAAATACAATTATATTGTTATAAAGGATATACAATTTAACAATTGAAAAGAAAATTATACAATTTTATATAATACATTTATATTAAGGCCATTAGGATATAAAATATCTAATTTATGAATCCAATAAGTTTCTTTTATAAGTCTATTCATGTCTCCATGCACAATATCTATTGGCATGAAAAAAAAGTGCAAGGAATTGTTTTTTTTGTTGTTTTTTAATCCCGATTATTATTATTAGACATTCATAATGACTAGATTCATGAAAAGTCTATTTCTCCTTTCAAGTGTGTGTGTGTGTGTGTGTGTGTGTGTGTGATTTGGGTTTTTAATCTAGCTTTAACAATTTTTCAGTCTTATCGTTACAATATCTGAAGTGTTGCAGTTTATAGTGATGACTAGCACTGGGGCAGACATGTAGCATGATATCCCAACCAGTCACATTATCCTGACACTAGGCTGACCAGTCCTAATACTAGCCTCTTATTACTGAATGCCAAATGAGGCAGCTGTTAATACCACTTTTATAAGTCTTTGGTATGACTCAGCCAGGGATTGAACCCATGACCTCCCGCAAATTGAAAAAAAAAGATCATGGGGCATATAGATAATATTCTCTTTTCTGTAATAAAAATATTTCCAGTTAAAGTACGATCCTGATTAACAGCATCTGATTAAATTCTGGTCTGTTTAAAAAAACTCATTTTTTCTACGTTTTTCAACAAACCAGTAACTAAGAGATTGCAAATTAAGAAAGTGGAAGAGAAAAGGGCTCTTCTGAGAAAGAGATGGTAACTATAGATTTTGGAAAAAACCACATAGTGAGACAGTAAGCATGTTTTGTTTAATTCCTGTATTGAAATACTAGTAGATACGCACCTGAATATCCCAACATTCAGATGACCACACCTTTTGCTTTGTTTCCACTTTCCACACCTTGATGAATCCACTGAGATCCCATGTGGCTACATATTTACCATCATAACTAAATCCTGCACAAGTTACAGAGTTCATGTGACCTGGAAATTAAATTACATTATCATATGACATCACCTGAAAGATGTTCTGACCTATTTCTATACCTATGTCAGCATATAAAGTATTGGGTATAACATCATATTAAGCCACTGAGTCTTATCATAACTTCTCAACAAGTATGTGTGCAATGTTAGAAGTGCCGTATTTAATTTCTGGCTGAACAATGTAAGTTTTAAACATTTACTAAAAAATTCATGATTTTTATCAGGTGATAAATAGTTATTGATAATTTTGGATTCGATGCCATTTTTCTGCCTATTATAGGCTATACATGGTGAACAGTATAACTGGTGGAGGAAAAAAACTGAGAAAACCCTGGTAATAACCACTAAAGTATGGGAAGCTACTGGCAAGCTTTCTCAAATACCCACATTGACCAAACCTGAGAATTGAACCCAAATGGACAGAGGTGAGATTGCAGTCATTGGTGAAGGTGAGTGTTTCAGACCTCTCTGCCACCCAGCTCCCCAGTGAAAACAAGAATCTTCTTGCTCTTTTCAAAGGAAATTTAAATCTGGTCCAACTATGGATTATGCAAGGGCAAATTAGGCTGTATGTTATGTGTCCTACTAATCAGACTGAAAAAACTGCATGCATAGACCCAGATCTGCCAGTGCATTATGGCAGATTTGGATTTGTGCATCTTACAAATGTATCTGACTTATATGCAAGCTTATATGGTAAAATTCATCAAATGATTTAAATATTTTGCCCACAATGGCTCATAAAAGCTTGAAATTATTTAACTTGTTTTATATTTTAAATTTTTTTTTAAATGAACTACAATGAAAAATCTATTTACTTTTGAAAAAAAAGAGAAAAAAAAGGGGATCCATATGGGTATCCATAAAAATTGGCAATTTGGGAACATGAACAAATTCATAGAACACAGTTCCAAATTAAGTTATTTACCATATATTCTTGCTTATAAGTGCTATGGCAAAACAAAACAGACCCAGACCTGCCCATCATATCATGTGCTGGCAGATCTGGGTCTGTGCAGTCTGTTAGGAGTAATCAGTAGAACAAACAACATAGACCCTGATCTTCAAGCGCATGTGTGACAACAGGGCAGGGTCTCTGCTGCCTGTTGTTGGAATTGACGTATAAGTATCAGTTCATAAACAGATTCCATATATTTTGGACATTACAAACATGCAACATCATGTCATGATATCATCAAAGTACAATGATTTGGTTTGGTTTGGTGTTTTATGGCATGGCACAGCAATACATGAAGGTTATTCTGTGCTTAGGCAACTGAAATAAAGTGCCTTGCCCAAGGACATTATTTAGCTAAACAGGGCTGATCGAATAGTAGAATTCAAAACTTTTGGTTAAGGATCAGGCATGCTAACCCCTCTTCCATTTTAACTCCAAAAAACAGAATTTTAGTCATAACATTGATTTGCAGGGTTTTTTTCAGCTTATTTCATGATGTGAAGATCTTAAAACTGATCATTTCATGAGACTGGAAAACTGTCCAAAATTTAAATGTCCGACAACATTATTTGTCTCTTTTCTCAAAATGTGATTGTTTTGATGAGTTTGTAGCAGTTGTCCTGAACAATCTTCATAAATTACATATTTCACAGTTATTACTAAACTTTTACTGCAAACAGACAAGTCTAAAATGTATCTGAACAGAGATGAGTAACTTTACCATAAACTTATATAGGGGACAATAATTCCAATTCAAGAAAGAAAACATGGTATTTGGCAACATAGCAATAAGAAAACATTATAGCATCTGGCAATACAGCAAAAATTAAACATGGCATCTGGCAATATAGCAGAAAGAAAACATGGCATCTGGCAATGTGGCAGAAAGAAAATATGGCATCTGGCAATAAAGCAGAAAGAAAACATGGCATCTGGCAATGTGGCAGAAAGAAAACATTAAGGCACCTGGCAGTATAACAGAAAGAAAACACTATGACATCTGGCAATATAGCAGAAAGAAAACACGGCATCTGGCAATATTTTTAAAATGAATGGATTCTCTGAGTTTTGATGATATATCATCTATTCAAATCATACTGACCTGTGCATTCAAAGATTATCTCCCCTGTGGAGATCTTCCACACAAAGGCAGTGTCATCTTGGCCTCCAGTTAGAACTAGGTCACATGACTTAGGATCAATGCTGACACAAAACACTGAACCTGCAAATAAATAAATTAGCTCAATATTGTAATATAAAATAGGTAAAACCAAGAAGTGAATCTTACTCTTTTGTGTGCACGTGTGTTTGTGTGTGGAGGGTATGGGTGTGTTTGCTAAGTAATACAGAATTATAATTCTAAGGATATGACATATTACATATTGTTAGCCTTCTTTCACATCGCAAAATAAATGTCCCTGAGATGTAAAAACATTTATTAATGTAGTACAAATCAAGGTTATATTTAACAGTGAATAAGCCCAGTGCAAACTTTTCAATGCTGGATGTGATAAATAAGATAACAGTAATAACAATTAATATGTGCACATAGATTTTTGGCTTTTGGTAAACTTTTAGGCTTTTTTAAAAATTTCATTTACTTATATTAATTATAAAACATTATATGATGAAACTGACCAGTGTTTGAAAAGATAATTTTACATACATGCCAACGCCCCAAGAGGTATAAGTGTAATAATCCATTGTTAGTGGCCAAAAGGCATAAAAAGTGTAATCTATATATTACATGCCAGAATCACAGTACCAAAGAAAAAGATACATTTTTACAACAAAACGGGTTCTGCTTCTGGTCAAAATTCTTTTTAAAATGGGAAAAATCCATATGGGTTAAAAACTTAATATAAACACAAATATGCTGACAAATTTTTTATATTCAAAAGTGACTTCTACTATACTACATGTGTAACTTTCGCTGAATGATTTTGACATGAAATTCTGTGATAATCGGGGTCAGAAGCTCAGAGTGCTGTATTACATTACGATTATATTCTTCTAAAGTTTGTAAAGTAGTGTTGATTTGTCACTTTTTCTGACCGGACATGTTTTGAAGTTTGAAAAGACCAATCTGCTCCAACTTTTTCCATCATATAACAACCAAATAACACAAGCCATACAGCATTTCACTTAACATATGGTACCATTCTTTAAAAAATATAGACTGGTTCACTACCTGACTAGCATACCAATAAAAAGGAACTGTCAGGAAAACTTTTAAATAAACCCATCTGTTATCTTGAAAATTTGTCATAAACAGTTGCTATAAATAGCAAATAAGGAAAGTTCTCTTATCCTATCCTTATGCAGCTGTCACCTTTTTAAGGATATTCTTAAACTTAATGAGTGGAATTACAGTGATGATAATAAAATGACAAAATCAACTTTTGATTTCTTTATTACTTATTTTTATTTTAATGTAGCAAAAAAGTGTTATCCAAATGCAGTCTCACAGAAAAATGTTATCTGGTGACAAAAAGCATGATTATGCCAAAATTATATAATGGTTGGTATGTATAATTTTAATTTTTATTTTTACATTACAATGTGCATCAAGATACTGAAAAAAGGCATTAATAGTAATCTGACTAGTTATCAATGCAATTTATTGATGATTACTTTCGTTTAGTCATCAATACATTTAAATAACAGGTATATGATAAGAATGACAACTAATTCTGAGTAATTACCCAATTGATTTTAGAATGTGCTCTATTAGAATATAGTAGAAAGCTCAAGACAGACTGTTCGACAGCAATGGCCCCAACTCCTTGTGATGAAAATGTACTTTGTATAGAAGATCTCCAATGGAGGTGAAGATCTTTTTGTAGACAATGTTGGTTTTTATTTGATGTAAGATGTTATGTTTAGAA
This sequence comes from Potamilus streckersoni, assembly GCA_016746295.1. Taxonomy (NCBI): domain Eukaryota; kingdom Metazoa; phylum Mollusca; class Bivalvia; order Unionida; family Unionidae; genus Potamilus; species Potamilus streckersoni. The sequence goes on from JAEAOA010000207.1 coordinate 1,185,329, forward strand.
TAAAAAATTAACCGAAACAAAAAAAAAATGAAACAATCCACGATGGAGAGATCTATGGAAGCTTTCTTATATCAATCTTTGCTTCAAAAAAGAAAGAAACAAAAAAAGAAACATCAAAGATTTAAAGATTAATAAACATATTTAAACAAAATTTAAACCAACAGGTATTTATTACTGTAATAATTTCAAAGATCAAATTCAAACATTCAAAGTAAGATTTACAGCATAATAAAATAAATCTATTAAAATATTTTGCAGGGTCTGGTTGAAAGTGAGAATCACCATAACCCCCAACCGGTGGCACAAATAACACCTAAGGCCCCTTTTCTTAGAAAGCTGGAGAAAAGAATGTGGCTTAAGTGAACAATGTACAAAATATACAAGTACTATACCAGTACTAAGTCCCAAACATCACTGAAGACAAAGTATGTTTTTATTTATACATTTATTTTTTAAACATTTTTATTAGCATATCATCCATACAAATTTTGTATTTGCTATTCTTAAACATAAGAATTAATTAATTATAATGAAGTCTTTTTCATAATTACATGGATGTACTGTAGTGTTAAAAAAAGAAAGTCTAAAATAAGCAATTCATGAAGAAAAAAAACAATTAGAATACATTAGTTTCACAGAAAATCTGGAAAAATCACTTTTATGTAAAGTGTCTTCCTTCATAGTGCCAGTCACTGCATGAGAATAAAGGAAAACAAATTTCCAGTACTGTATCTGATACCTTTATGCTTATCAAAAACTAGATCTGAATCATCCTTGACAATTTGACCCTCTGCGCCTTCCATATCATCTGAATTCTGCTCCTCCTCTCCATCTTGATCAAGTCCAATGTGTTCCATTCCATTCAATACTGCTAAAGAAAAAAGACAAAAACAAGTGGTGGGGACTGGTTATTTGAGGTAGACCAAGCTGTATACAAGAAATTGCTTTGTGCTGGAAGAAAACAAGTTATACGAAAAACCAACCTTTAATCAGCAAATTGTTATCATTAAAGTTAGTGTTAATATTGGAAGTTTAGATAGAATTGTAAATCATACAAATTTAAATTGTTCACATTTACAGGGTTTTCAAAATACTGCCTTAGAAATTAAATTTTCATATTTAGTGTACTGGATAGGCAAATAAAAGTTTTAAGTTTAACAATTTTGCAGAATATGGAAGAAAAGAAAACTCATTTCGTTTGTGAACAAAATAATTATCATTAACATTTCTCTATTTAAAAATCATAATCACAAATATTTCTTGAGAACCAAGACAGTGCTAGTGCCTTCTCTATTCAACTTATTAACACTTGCCTCTACTTCATGAACTGTATAATATTGCTGAAAATAATTGTCAGAAATGGGGGTCATCACTGCAATAAATGTAATGATTTTAAGAGCAACATATAATTTCAAACTGTTTTTCGCAAAAACATTTTAAGGAACCACTTGATATAAAAACAAAGAAAGGTTTCAGAAGTACCTGGAACATAGTTGAATGTTCATAGCACCATATAACCATATGTAAGAAAGAAGCAAATTTATGCATAAAAAAACATAATTACCATTGTTGTATTATGTGCGATGGGGAAGTGTAGTATCTAGCGCTTTCTATGTAACCAATGGGGTGAGGCAGGGAGGTATTCTTTCCCCTATGTTATTTAATATTTACATAGAAGAGTTAAATCGTATATTGGGCCATTGTGATGTAGGGTTACGTCTGCCACCAAATGGGCTGTTTCTTAACAATTTTAGCTTTGCTGATGATATGTCACTGATAAGTCTGTCTGTCACAAGTTTAAGAAAATTATTGAAGACATGTGAACCATATGCATTAGAGAATGATGTCATCTATAATACACAAAAATCAGTAAGCATGAACTTGATGAACTTCGTTAGGAACACTGACATCAAAATGTGCATATTGAATTTTTTTTTTGAGGTGGTAAATAAATTTGCCATATTGCCTGTCATGCTTACCAATTTGCAGCAACAGAACATGAAACTTTTGCTGCTTCAGCAAGTTTAGTGATCACTGCTTTACCTTTCCAATACCCTCTTGGGCTATAATAAGTTAATAAGTTTATAACTGGGAAGAATCCAAGATAGCAACTCCTGTTTATGAACCAAAATTATCGTTGATGATTGAAATACATTCTCCTGACTATGCTGTAGATATTTATCAAAGTTTGATTAGATCAGTATTAGGATGGCCTGAAGTTACACCAGCTTATCAAGGTCCGCCAGAACCACAGCGATCCGACTTCATCATAGATGTTAAAAAATTTATACAACTTACAGAATATCGATCAGAATAAAATACTTATCTATGGCGACGACATTTTGGTGATGGAGTTATACATCATATAAATAGAACAGAAGCCCATTTTACAAAAATAACTGATGGTAATAAAGGTAAAATAATAATACTTGATGTTGATGAAATAAATTCATATGCTAGTATAATTAAGTCTGAACACGAGCATGTCTTAAATTATCTTAAAAATTTATTTTCAAGCATTAATGTTTCTTATAACAATGATTTAAAAATTCAAATAATTGAAACAATACAACATTTGAATCAAGTTGCTTCAGACCTAGAGTTCATGAATGATATAATTGTTAACAGAGAAAAAAGATTAGTAAACATAGTAGATAGAATCTATAGAGCGTATATAGTTAATGAAGACGATCCAATTCAGGGAGTTAGAGCAAATAATCTTTTCACTACAGTGAAAAGATTATTTGAAACATTTTGGAATTACAAGAAAACAATTATCAACATTTATAATACCTGGATTTTACTCTGAGGAGCTAAAAAAAAAATCAGTGATCTTATTGATGAACATATTAAAAGAATATGTAATTCCTGGAAAAAATTAATTCCACCCCCAGCAGTTCTCAAATATAATAATGGCCCATATGGAACAGGTCGTCATATCTTGCCTAATATTGTGTATATAACATCCACCATTGCACTGAATTTAGTATGGGATATAATTGATAGCAGCTACCATGTGGATCTCTCTAAGTCTAATCAGGCCCAGCAGGGATATATACTATACTTGTCCAGTATTCAAACACCCCAAAGGTTGGTTTATTGTGTCTGAGCCAATAAATCAAGTCTAACTGTGTGTATATAATCCATTATTGTCAAGAATAAATTTCAAACTCACAAATCAGGATGGAAATATAATTGACTTAAGAAATGACACTCTATATATTAATTTATACATATGCTCATAGATTAGTCTGGATAAAATATTTGGTTAATCCCCTAACAAAGTCAGGACAGTCAGGAGCAGCAGGGAGGGTGAAGAACAACAAAAATTGGGTCGCTTCACAAGTAAACAAAAATCGCCTTACAAAGTCAGGACAAAATAACTTCAACAATAATATAACAAAAATAAGCTAACCTAACCGTATGGAAATATAATCAGTTAGAGACTTTGGTTTAGCGTTATTGACCTTTTTTTCAGCCTCTGTAGGAACCTTATTTTTCGTTAAGGACTCGAGCAAAATTTTGTAGGGTTCACCCTCTCTGCTGCTGCATGGTCTTTCAGCCAACTTCTTTTAAATTACCATCACCTCCCTCTGTAAATCTTAACGGCAATGCTCTTACGTATGTCGACAATTATATGTATTTGGGCCATATTTTCAAATCCAATCAATCAGATAATGAAGATATGATGAAACATTATCGATATTTGTGTCCTTGAACAAACATGCTTCTATGCAAATTTAAGCCTTGTTCATTGAGTATCAAAATTAGATTATTTAAATCTGATTGCTGCACTATGTATTGTGCTCCACTGTGGACAAACTTTAGTGAAAATGTGAAAAGAAAACTAGTAATTGGTTATAATAATAGTCTTTACTTTCTATTAGGTCTTCCTAGATGGAACAGTGCCTCCAACATGTTTGTAAATTATAATGTATTTAGTTTTGAGGAAAAAATGAGAAAGTATGTATTCTCAATGATAACAAGACTATCTAATAGTGAGAACTGTATATTGAAATCACTTTGGAACTATGAAGTTCATTTAAATTCTCATATTGTTAGTAGATAGATCAAATTGCTATTTAAATGTGTCACTTAACTTCATTTTTTAACAATGCAGAGCACAAATAATTGTTGTAAATGTATCTGTATACTTGTACATGATATATATGTTCTTTTAAGTTTACAATGTTTTACTCTATATCAGTATTTCAATTTAGATGTATGGACTATGCAGTCTGAAATAATGAATTCTTATCTTATCTTATAATATCATGCATTCGCGAAAAAGTGACAAGACAAAAAGAAATGGAAGATGGTGTGCAAATGTTTGAACACTTAATTTGATTTCGGAAGATTTCATAATGATGGGTCCATTTTTAAATTCTGCACACTCAAACTGTGCTGAAAATTTTCGATTTTCATATATTCTAAAATTTTTATTTAAAAAAAAATAATGATCTTTTGTTTTTATATTTGTGCCATGTAATGGTAGGCGAAATGTCAATCCAGACAGCCATATATAGACGTGTACAGTTTATTGTTTTCCTTTTGTAGTTTTCTTAAATTTTTCACTTTGTTTGATGCTTTTATGTGCGACACATCATAGTCTAATAGCACATTGTCAAATGGGAACAGATCTCGAAAATATATAACATATCGTGTATTCATCTCATTTACCATCGTTATCATCTAATTCAATAATTTCAACAATATCCTCCTCATTTATGTCGTCCTCGCTATCTATTTCTGCTGGCGGTATATTTCCTTTCATGACTATTGTGCAAATAACAAAGGCTTATGGTATTTTTTTCTTTCTTTTTTTTCAGGAATTCGTGTCACGTTTCTAAACATCAGACATGCGGGTATAACGGTAGGTGGCGCTCACCAGTTATTATGTACTTTTGAGAGAGTGATGTATGTAAGGTGAAGTTGTTTGCATTTTAAACATGCACAGTGGAGAGAATGTTGGCAAACCTATATACTACTTTCATGTAATGTGGATAAAATTTCTTTGGATATTGTACTTTTGAAAATTTAAAATGAGCTTAGGACACTGCTAACTAAAATGGCTGCTCCCTTGTGCTCCAAAAATCAACCAAAATTTGTCTAAAGTACACTATTCTTGGCAGCTATCAAAATATGGAAAATGAATTTTGCCAAACTAGATAATACCAGCTTCTAAAAGTGCAATGACTGAATTACCAAATACATAAAATGTAAAAAAAGTTATCGGCTCTTTCTTTTATAATTTACCTCTGAAGTTCGAGAAGTGAAAATGAGCAAGTAGAGCTAGCACTTTTTTTGAAAGTTGCACATCTGCAGTAAGGTCAAGCTGTATACTCTCTAACCCATATTACACCCATCAATCATACATCAAAATAAAGGGAATTAAAGGTTCTTTGAACAATACCTAAGATATACAAAGTCTCTTTTAAAACACCAGTATAACTAGTGAGGAAACCCGGGAAAACTCTTTTTCTTTAAAATGCTAAATACGAAACTGTAGAGCGCCACCGTACCAATTGTACAACCACAGGTGGGCGGAGCTTAAGATGTAGGAAATATTGCATTCAGAAATAAACGACAAAACTAGCTGTGATTGGTGCATTATGTAAGAGTTGTACTTTCTGTTAGGCTTTAAAAAAAGTTGATCCTCTTGACAACATGTGAAATTATGTTAATTCATATCTAGATCACATTTTGTGTTTTTTAAGATTTTTTTAAAATGTGGTACACATGACTGAAAATGTGTCTGGTGTAACTAGATAACTCTTGCCCCTGTCTAGTTCCAGCAGAGTTATCTCTCTTAAATGCAATGGAGTACCTATTTTCGATGTTATCAAATTAACAATCTAACATTGTTCTCTGTGACAGTGTGTGACATGCATGCTGAGGTAGGATAGAAAGTATATTTATTTCGCAAAACATTAGCATTGCGGTCTATGGAAAAGCAATTGGTACCGTGATACCATAAGACCTATAATGCCGAAGTATTACGAGTGGGCGTCTCATTATAATATACAACTGCGCAATATGTCAAACCAAGACACATCACGGGCTGATCTGAATCATAGTTAATTCGGACAGGCTTATTCGGCCATAATTGCAAACTGATTTGGACCAAATGCAAAGCTGATTTGGACCATTTGAAATATTAATAAGTTTCATCTGGGATGTAAATGTATTTTTACATTTTTTAAAAAATATTTTATTTTCTTATTATTTACCAGGTACGTTGAGTGTTTCAGATCTGAAGTTAAGGAAACAAAACCCAGATATTATGCGAGCTCATGGCGTTGTCATATATAATAAAATAACACAAAAGTAAGGCTGTTTATCTTGCGTTGGAAATTTTATATTTTTATAGTGCAATTAGCCATGTTGGCCCTGAAGATATGGAAGAGTTTATTTTGATACAGGACTAGCTGTCGCATACCACAGGTAGAATAGGATTCATTAAAGTTGATTGTAAATTAGTTTTTAAAAAGCCCGATGAGATAGATGATATTTAAATTAAATTATAAAAGAACATTTAACAGGTTATTTGAATGAGAAACAATAAAATTACAAACACTGAAGATAATTCGTGTAAACAGGACCCACGCAGTAAATTTTCACACACACACACACACACACACACACACACACACACACACACACAGAGGTATATACACATACATACATACATACATACATACATACATACATACATACATACATACATACATACATACATACATACATACATACATACATACATACATACATACATACATACATATGTTAATGTTTTTGCTAAATGTATTTAGAATTTATTTTTATATTTCTTTATGTTATATATATATAGTACCATATATTATTTGGGCTAAAATATCACATTCATTTTTTTTAATAAAATCATTAAACTTGTGTCATGTAAAATTTATGATTCAATTCAATACAATTTTATACGTTCATATTATATGTCAGTATTCTATTAAACTTGCGACCTCGTAATAATTAAAATCAGAAAATGATGTCAATGTCAATATTCTACTAAACTTGCAGAAAATGAAAATGGTGGTTTGTCTCTGTTGAAAGATGAAATATATTTTACAAATCTTTGTTTAAAGCAATGTATGATTTTGTCGTAGTTTTCTGTGAATTAATAATTAAGCATTTAATTTGTTGCAAATTAATAAATTATTAATTGCAGCCGATCGTGTAAACGTGGCCACACAATGACATTTAACCCCACTCCCCCTCCCAACAAAAATTGGTATTGTTCTCTCTTACCAAAAAGCAGTGGTGTAGCCAGAATTTCTTTACCCCAACACCACAAACACCTACAAAACTTGATTATGGGCACCTCCCAAAAAAAAGAAAGTGGTTTAAATTAAATTTTAGTTCCCGACCACACACATCTTGCAGATACTCAAGAATGAGTTACATGGTCAAATGGTTGATTCTACAACTTGGCATTATAATCCAGTCACATCAAAAAATGTGACAAAAGCATCTATAAGCAATAGCAAAACAAAAAAATTTGGTTTCCTACGTAGAATTGTGTTTTAGTCTTTGAATTAGCTAAAATTAAAAAACATTAAAAAAATTTAAAAATTAAAAACAATGCATACAAAGCAATAGTCAAAAGAAGGTTCGTAAGTTAGATATACTACCAAACCATCACGGATTGACTGTTTCGGAATGTCCTCACAATAACTCTGAGGGCCCTTTGTAGCTTTGACTCAGGGTCCATCTTTTGGGGGATGTTTAATAAAACCGGAGACTTGATTTAATCAAATTAAAACAACGCAAATCCACCATCATTATTCCGTTCAAGGTTATATCAAATCATGGAAATATCAGGTCAAAGTTTCTCACTCTACATTGACCTGACAAATTTATCTCTTTCAAACACATTTTATAGTTTTGGCACATCGTTAATTCACTTGAATCACGACGAATGTAACCTGCGTTACAGTGTCACATTATCTACAGCAATTGCTCACATAATTGTACTTAACAGTTTAAAAAGCAAAAGCAAACTTGAACAATTGTGGTGAATATTGTTAACTGAAGCTGTGAGCACCGATAGAAAAATGGTATGCATTGGACAGTAATTCTAAATCTGGAAAACCTACAAAACTAAATTGTATTAAGCTAAGTATGAAACATCATCATAAAATATTGTTACTTGGAAACCCCATGAACTTTTTGTTTCATTATTTAATATTTCGTTTCGTTAAAGTTTCTGTTGTGATTTTAAATACATTGCAGGCTTTGTAATATGTCACATGATTCTGCCTGGGTATATATATATATATATATATATATATATATATATATATATATATATATATATATATATATATATATATATATATATATATATATATATATATATAAACCCAGGCAGTGTTAGGAAGCGGTATAAAGTGAAGACGTCCCCTGCAGTGTAACAGTATAACCACTCCGTCATAGCAAGCACACTCGGTCGCAGTGACCGACTGAGTAGCCGACTTGCCGCAAGCTCCCCGACTGGGTAGCAGACTTGTCGCAGGGTCGCCGTGCCGCGTCGTTATTCGAACGAGATCAACACAGACGACAATGCGAAATGATGAAAGAATAGTTATACTCAGTTAAAAAATCGTGTATTATCTCTGCGTTTCCTGGACGATCCTTGTAGCGCCGGGCTTTTGATCGACGAAAGATCTTGTCACTATTCTTTTCTGATTTGTTGACCTAGCTCTCTCCTGTCCAACGAGATACGACCAAGTATGCTGGTCAATCGCTAAAAAAAAAGCTGAGAGAAGATATTGCGTGACGAGAAAAGAGCTATCGGCGGTCGTGTTCTTTGTGAAATATTTCAAGCATTACCTGTACGCAAGACAATTCTTGATTAGAACAGACCACAGCTCCCTGAAGTGGTTACTGTATTTTAAGGATCCGGAAGGGCAACTCGCAAGATGGATCGATGTCCACTCTCAGTATCAGTTTGAGGATGTCCACTCTCAGTATCAGTTTGAGATTTTACATCCTCCAGGAAGACAGCACCGTCACGCTGACGCCATGTCCAGAAATCCATATAAGCAAAGCTGTTTTCATGTACAGACACAAGCCGAAACAAAAAGAAACGAAAGCAAGCAGCGATGACCAAGCGATAGACAATAATTCGAGTGTTGCGACTGACATGCCAGTAACTCTGATACAGACGTCTTGTGGTAGCGATGAATTCGCCCAGACTCATAAATCCGACCAGGACGACCAGAACGTCACAATTGTGATGATATGGGTGGAAAGCAAGAAACGACCAACGTGGGATGAAGTTGCCAGATATGGCGTGCTGGTGAAAAGCCTATGGAGTCAGTAGGACGATCTAGAGATTAAGATCGCAATATTCTGTCGCAGATGGTAGTCGTATGATGATGGAGAAATTCATAGTCAAGCTTTTTTTTTTTCACGAAAAAGAGAGATGAGATTCTACGCATGGCTCACGGTTCGCGAAGTGGAGGGTACCTTGGCATCAGAAAAACTCTAGAAAAGATCATAAAAAGTATTACTGGGACTGACTAGAGAAAGATATGAGACTGTGGTGCCAGAGATTCGAGGCATGTGCGACAGGAAAGTTACCAGGGCAGAGAAGGCGAGCTCCAACGCAGCTGATTGCGTCAGGGTTCTATTCGAACACACAGCTGTCGACATCTTTGTGTCACTTCCGAAGACCGAAAATGGAAACGTTTATATTCTCGTGATTTCCGTCTGCTTTACAAAATTGATTGATATATTCCAAATTCCTTGTTAGGAAGCTACGGTTGTCGCAAAACTGATAGTAGAGGAAGTAGTTACACGATTTGGTTTACCACGACAGGATCACACGGATCAAGGCCGAGAGTTCGAGAGTGAGCTCTTTTGTGAAATGTATTGACTCCTTGGAATCGAGAAAAGCTGGTTTCGTCGAAGAACGACAAAGAGACTGGGACGAGCACCACCCATATCTAGCGATAGTATACCGCTCTGTAGTGCATGAAAACGAGGGTTTTACTCCAAGTTTCAAGATGAAGGGAAGGGAGGCAGACTTATCGTTACATGTGTTTGGAAACCCACCTTATCAATGTTACAGTATTTCGCATGAGACAATTTGCAGTACAACATGCGAAGACAGAAGCGCTATTATGATAACAGGGCCAAATGGGAGAGATTTCAGGCAGGCTATCTTGTCTTGTTGTTTTTGCCGAAAAGAAAAAAGGGAATTTCACCGAAATTACAGACATGGGACATGGTGGTATGGGCCCTACGAAGTCATTGACAGGTTGAGTGACGTCTGTTACAGAGTTAAATGCGGTAGATACGCGACGACACCCCTTGTAGTGCACGTGGATTGATTGAAGATGTATCAGAAACTTAATGAAGTCGCTGGAGGAGCTAAGGATTCGACTCTAAGACTTCGAATGTATTGATAAGGGTCAAGGGAACGACGACCACAATGATACCAGTCTTGTGCCTTATCCCATTGATATCATGGCAGAAGTTGTCTCAGTGAACAGCAGCGACAATGAAGAGTCAAGAACAGTTATTGATGAACGACCTAGGAGACAAAGGAAACTACTCAAGAAATTGGAAAAATTCTATGTGAACTTTGCTAATCTGGAACAGTGAAGCAAATGCGTTTAGAACATTCCAACGTGTAATTCGAATAGCCCAGGGGAAAAATGATGGTCATTTATACTGAATATTAATTTTTTCCAGATTGTTTGATATTGCGTTTTCATGTGATTTGACTGTTATTTAAGTGATTTTATTTATTTGTTTACTTTCTTTCTTGACCATTCGTATGTGCGTGGAAGCACATAATAGTGGAGGCGTGGGTTGTGTAACGAGGAAACCCCATGGACTTCAATTTTCGTTTAAATATTTAATATTTCGTTTCTCTAAAGTTTATGTTGTGATTTTAAATGCTTGGCGGTCTTTGTAGTGCAATCTAACCTTTTAGATCTGGGTCACATGCCAACTGTGGCTGATATGGTGATATGTTAGGAAGCGGTATAGTGTGAAGATGTACACTGCAGTATAGCAGTCTAACCATCCCGCCAGAACAAGCACACTTGGTCGTATTACGTTGGACAGGAGAGAGCCAGGTCAACAAATCAGAAAAGAATAGGGACAAGGTCTTTCGTCGACCAAAAGCCTGGCGCAACAAAGCTCGTCCAAGAAATGCAGGTTCTTTTGCGGTAATACATGTTTGTTTGACTGAGGATAACTCTTCTTTCATCATTTCGCATTGTCGTCTCTGTCTGTCGATCTCGATCGGATAACGATGCGACACTGCGACAAGTCTGTGACCAGTTGGCGACCCTGCGGAAAGTCGGCTACCCAGTCGGCGACCAAGAATGTGACCAGTCGGTGACCCTGCCACAAGTCGGTAACACAGTCGGCGACTGCGATCAAGTTGGCGACCAAGACTGCGACCAGTCGGCGATCCTGCGACCAAGACTGCAACCCAGCCGGCGACACTGCGACCCAGTCGGCGACCCAGACGGCTACGGTGACCAGCTGGCGACCGTGCGACCAGTCGGCGGCCATGCGACAGGTCGGCAACCCAGTTGGTGACTCTGCGACCAGAGGAAGACAGTCGGCGACCTTGCGAACCAGTCGGCGACTGCAACCGGGACTGCGAGAAGTCGGCTACCATGACTGCGACAAATTGGCAACCGTGCGATAAGTCTGATACCAGTCCGCGATCCTGCGACAAGTCTGCGACCCAGTCGGCGACCGATATTGCGACCCAGTTATTTGTATGTTGAGGTAAAAGACCTTCCAGCCAAACATAACTGGGAAGGTCTGAGAAAATCAGGGCAACTGTATAGATGGATAGGAAAAATAGAAACAAAAGAAAACAGAAAAAGAGATAAAAAAAGAAAATATAATAATTTCATGTATTTCCGGAAACTTTTTTTCCAATGTTTAATTTGGATTACAATTTAGTATTACCGTCTTATCCTCGAAATTAAAGCACACATAGTTAGGCCTGCTAGTGATTATCTGACGATGGCGTTAGGGACGATATCAAAAGTTGGGATTGCATGGTACTAATACAAAATATATGCTATTGTAGTGCTCAGATAAAGGAAAATTTTCCTTTATTAATTTTATAACATAACACTTCTGACTTTTGGGGGGTGGAAAGGGATCAAGAAGTTTATCACGTAAACTCTATACCCAGTTGTCGACAAGACATTTAGTGTGATCAACTATAATTTTGTACTTGAGAAATTTTAAAATTTATTTTCATGCAGATACGGGGATAGCTAACGTTTGATGTGTGTGTGTGTGTGTGTGTGTGTGTGTGTGTGTGTGTTAACGTCTTTCAGTACAATATGTATCATGAACCATTTTTTTTTAGTTGAAAAATAACTCAATCAAATTTTGCACACATGTAAGGGTAGTAGAAAGAAGTATATAAAAGTTTATTTTATGAAAATATGTACGAAATTGTATTTTTTAAAATGAATTTTCGTCAACTTAATACTGTTTTAGAATTAATTAATTTTGTGCCCAAAAGTGGTATCATACTCAGCATTTTGTTTGTAGAGATATCAGAACCAAATTTGACACATTCATAAACATTATTTAGCCGTTTATTAAATGCTCTGTTTTTTAAAATTTGGACCACAAATTGATTTTCTAGATAATATATTTATAGCAATTTTAGAAACAGCTTCTTTGGTTAATTTGGGGCAAATGAGCCAGAGACACAAAATTGTAATATGGAGAGATAGCCACAAAAATAATTATTTTTATTTACAGGGCCTGTATTCAAAGAATGTGAAAATTATGACAAAAATATTTGAACTTTAAAATTCTCAAGACTAGTAATTATCAATCCATGGAAAACCAAGCAAATCTTGTTCAAGGCATATAAACAGTTTTATTATTTACACTGTCTCCCTCTTATCTGACAAAAGTTGTCATTTCATACTAAGCATGTCATTGTACAAGAAATACAATATTCAGTAAAACCTGTAAATATTTTGTCTATTCACAGCTGGATACATTAGTAACACATTTTTCCTTTCCAAAATACTAAATGTCAGAGATACCAATCATGCTAAATACTCTTTTAATTTAAATATACCCACACACCAAAGGTCAGGAAGAAAGTTTTTTGACATGACTAGGGCTTTTAAAGTAAATTAAACAACAATGTAAGTGCAGAATGTTCAAAATAATATTGGTTTGTGTCTTCTTATGCCAAACTTACATATAGGATGCAGTGAATTTGTTTAAACTTTCATTCTCCTTGGATATTCAACCAATCAAATGTTATTCGATGCTGAAACATTAAGTTGGTGACCAAAACACCAAATGTCTCAGGTGGCCTATATTTAAAATATCAACTTCTGGCTTGCATACACACAACCCCTTAATTGAAATCAAAAGTAAAATCAAACACTTTAAGGTAATAACATAAAATCATTGAAAGATTATATTGTTCATTGATTGTGCTTCAAAGCTATGCCAAAATTAAGGCAACATGGTGCCTTGTGCAAAACAGACATTGATGCCCTCAACTGATCTGAATTTAAACTTTGGAAACATGTAAAGAACAGTAAATTTGCTTCATACTATGAGAAATACTCTGTTATCCAGTTTAAATTTCAAATAAAAACATTTTTGTATGAAATGAAAACAAAGATTTTGTTTCATTTTAGCTCACTTGTTTGATTTTTGCATCACATGGAAGCACACTGCTTGCACATAACTTGCACCAGGTCGGGGTGGGGGATATAGTTTATCATTGTCTGTCATGTAACTTTGCATTATATGACATTGGTTATGAATTTCATGTTCATTTGGTAATGTTTAAAGGATTTCATGGATTGAAGCTGATTGTTGAATTAAGCTTTACAATTAGGCTATTTTACTCTGACTTTTTAAAAACCATTTTCTGACCAAATTTTATGGAGTTATGGACCCTGATTAACATTTTGCCCATGAATTGCATAGCGGTCACGTGGACACATTTCTTGTTTAATTAACAGTAACTTTAATTTTCTGCCTTCACACAATAAATGTATGTGTGTGATTTGTATTTTTAACGTAACTTTAAACAATTTTCAGTCATATTGTTACGATATCTGCAGTGTGGCAGTGTTTGCTATCACAATCATTCATAAAAATGTTATAATTATTCTTTTAGGTTTCTGATTTTGTTGTACAGAAACTAGTTTTTTTAAATAATTATATGCAAACTTTAAGTTCTTTGCAAATGATAATTAATTTTTTAATTGAAGTTATTTATACGTTAAGGCTGTTCAGTGTACACAAACATGGTATCCAGTAATCCAGTAATGGATTTGAAAAGAAAATATATGACAGAATAGTCTGAGTACTCAGAGGGTTCACATGAAAACTATGCAGAATTGTAAACTGCATGAGTGGGTAAATACTCCACATTGAACTTGCAATAATGATATACACTAATACACTAAAAAATATAAATCTGTTAGTCATTGAGTTTTGTTCTTTGAATTCGTACAATAATTACAGGGCTACTTGACTATAACAATCACTTCGAACAATAATTACCATGCTGCCTCATGATAAAATTGTTTCATACAATAATTACCATGCTACCTCACTATAAGAATGCTTCATACAATAATTACCATGCTACCTCACTATAAGATTGCTTCATACAATAATTAACATACTGCATCACTATAAAATTGCTTCATACAATAATTACCATGCTGCCTCACTATAAAATTGTTTCATACAATAATTACCATGCTACCTCACTATAAGAATGCTTCATACAATAATTACCATGCTACCTCACTATAAGATTACTTCATACAATAATTAACATGCTGCAACACTATAAAATTGCTTCATACAATAATTACCATGCTACCTCACTATAAAATTGCTTCATACAATAATTACCATGCTACCTCACTATAAAATTGCTTCATACAATAATTACCATGCTACCTCACTATAAGAATGCTTCATACAATAATTACCATGCTACCTCATTATAAAATTGCTTCATACAATAATTACCATGTTACCTAACTATAAAATTGTTTCATACAATAATTACCATGCTACCTCACTATAAAATTGCTTCATACAATAATTACCATGTTACCTAACTATAAAATTGTTTCATACAATAATTACCATGTAATTACCATTACTATAAAATTGCTTCATACAATAATTACATTTTAAAATTATCCATTAGAATCAGTATTGTCTACTACTACTGCTGTTGCTTGACAAGGATGCTCTGCATATTTTATATTTATTGAAGCCAGATCTAAAGTAAGTTACAGATGATACTTGATTTATCCCATTTCTGTGTTCCTGATGTTATGATTTGAATACAAAAATAGGCATACATTGAAAGGAATGTAAATGCACGTACATAAGCTGTGCATGAGTAACAGCTGATGGCACAAAATGACAGCACTGGTGCAGATTGAATGTTTTTTCATTATAAATAGCATTAAGATGAAAGTATTTAAATCAAATTGGTGTAAATCGAACATCTTCTGTATTTGTTTGTATGCAATATGCTTGGATGGTCTGGAGGAATTATCTCCTCTGCATTGTGCATTCATGCTTTTGCTTCCAGTGGATTAGACTGATATTATTCTTAATGAAAATCAAATAGACAGGTCATTCTTGTGTAGATGAACTTTTATTATCATAATGTATATCTCTTTACAGGACTTTTATTATATCAGGAGGAATGTATTCATTTTATTTGGCCAAGAAGAAAGTGGACAGTAACAGAGTATTAATCATGAAAGCCAAGAAACGAATAGCAGATCAAGAAATGGCTGATGCCAGAGCCGCTTATGAAAAGAAGAAAGCATTGTCAGCAAGAATACATGATAATTCAGCCTCATAAAAAATTACTTGAACCACTTGTTACAAAAATGTACATATTCCAAGAACACAGAATTTGTTAAGAATTTCTTTTTACAAAATTCAAAAGGAAATAGGTTTTCTTAATTGTGTATGATCCAAATGTAAGGATTGATGATTCAGCAAGATTTTACCTATCTACCAAGAGCCAGTAGTGTATTGAAGATTCCAAGGATGTCTGGCAATTATTCAGTTTGTGAACTGTATTATCTCTTCTGGAGTGTTCAGTTAATTTTTCCTTGAGTGATCATGATTGGATACCTAGATGATTTTCATTGTATAACAGATGCAAGTTTAAGTTCATAAAATGTCATTACATTGGATCCTCACTTAAAGCACTCTAGTATAGCATTTGATTTAAAGTACCTCTTTGTAATGTGACATCTGGCATAATGCATATATGATCATGTCTCCTGTGGTAGAGTACCTCAGTATAACATCCCTGATAGAACATGGGTCTGATCATGGATGCCATTATAAAGCAACATAGTATAACATGGCTTTTGATATGGATCCCATTATAAAGCACCTTAGTATAACGTGGCCTCTGATATAACAGGTATAATCATGGATCCCATTATAAAGCACCATAGTATAACATGGCTTCTGATATGGATCCCATTATAAAACACCTTAGTATAACATAGCCTCTCATATAACACAGATATAATCATGGATCTCATTATAAAGCACTTTAGTATAACATGGTCTCTGATATGGATCCTATTATAAAGCACCATAGTATTATGGCCTCTGATATAACACAGATATAATCAGGGATCCCATTATAAAGCAACTTAGTATAACATTGTCATGATATAACATAGGTATGAACTTAGAACCCATTACACTGGATTAATTATATTACCTTTTCCATTTAATTTACCTTAGCTTAAGGTGGCCCTACTTATAAGACAATTCACTTTTGTGTCTCCCTGAAATGTGTTTTAGATAGGCACCTCCGTATAAGGTTAAATATTTACCATGTTACTATTTTTGTCAAAATTTGTGCAAATCAGTCACTGTATAGTTAAAATTACTATGTAAAATATAATGGCATTTTTGAAAAATAAACTTTGTTTTCTAGAACTTGTGTCAGTGCTAGTTAGAAAGCATGTTGGTAACCAGTGTCATTACTGCAATGAAGGTAATAAAAATCTTGTAATTTATTCACCTGAATAGATGATGATAGTGACATTGGGTTTTCTCCAAGTCTGGTTTGTCCAAATTAAAAATGGTGCCAAGCATGCATCCCATATGGCTCCAGAAGAAGTTAATTTGATAATCGTATCACTCAAAAATATCGGAGATGGTTTCAGTGCTCTGCAGTTAAAAAATAAAAGCTCTTAATCTTTTTGGAGCATTGAGCATAGGCTCCTTTAAGGGACTTTAGTTAAACGTGATAATTTGGAGCATTGAGCATAGGCTCCTTTAAGGGACTTTAGTTAAACGTGATAATTTGGAGCATTGAGCATAGGCTCCTTTAAGGGACTTTAGTTAAACATGATAATTTGGAGCATTGAGCATAGGCTCCTTTAAGGGACTTTAGTTAAACGTGATAATTTGGAGCATTGAGCATAGGCTCCTTTAAGGGACTTTAGTTAAACGTGATAATTTGGAGCATTGAGCATAGGCTCCTTTAAGGGACTTTAGTTAAACGTGATAATTTGGAGCATTGAGCATAGGCTCCTTTAAGGGACTTTAGTTAAACGTGATAATTTGGAGCATTGAGCATAGGCTCCTTTAAGGGACTTTAGTTAAACGTGATAATTTGAGACCTCTTTTTTTTGAAGTCCTCCTCCCAACTGATAGATTACTAATTTATATTTTTTTTAAAAACATGTCTTTTATTAATTCAGATGATTGATTTTTGTAGTAGAAGTTATTTTATGAAATTGAAATACTGCAAAGTTGCTATCTTTTTGTGATATTCAGGAATTTAGTTGTTTGTTAGAATTCAAGGATTTAAAGATACAACAAACAATGATCAGTCGGTATTAATAGTTCACAAATCTATAGAATTATGCATAGATGAAAATGTCATGCTTAATTTTTTTAAATAAAAACTATCAAAATTGTTGAATTCATTGTTTTTTTTTTACATTGGATTAAACATACACAGTGACCATGGAGCCTTATCACAGTGTATTTACATTGGAACTGAGATACACAGGGATGGGAAACTAGTCTTATCACATTGTATTTACACTGGAACTCAGATACACAGGGATGGGAAACTAGTCTTATCACATTGTATTTACACTAGAACTCAGATACACAGGGATGGGAAACTAGTCTTATCACATTGTATTTACACTGGATCTCAGATACACTGGGATGGGAAACTAGTCTTATCACATTGTATTTACACTGGAACTAAGATACACAGGGATGGGAAACTAGTCTTATCACATTGTATTTACACTGGAACTCAGATACACAGGGATGGAAAACTAGTCTTATCACATTGTATTTACACTGGAACTCAGATAAACTGGGATGGGAAACTAGTCTTATCACATTGTATTTACACTGGAACTCAGATAAACTGGGATGGGAAACTAGTCTTATCACATTGTATTTACACTGGAACTCAGATACACAGGGATGGGAAACTAGTCTTATCACATTGTATTTACACTGGAACTAAGATACACAGGGATGGGAAACTAGTCTTATCACATTGTATTTACACTGGAACTCAGATACACAGGGATGGAAAACTAGTCTTATCACATTGTATTTACACTGGAACTCAGATAAACTGGGATGGGAAACTAGTCTTATCACATTGTATTTACACTGGAACTCAGATAAACTGGGATGGGAAACTAGTCTTATCACATTGTATTTACACTGGAACTCAGATACACAGGGATGGGAGACTAGTCTTCTTATCACATTGTATTTACACTGGAACTCAGATACACAGGGATGGGAAACTGTGATAAGTCACAGTGTATTTACACTGGATCTGAGATACAGTTATGGAAAAGTGTTTGGCCAAATAAAAAAATATGTTCTGATTACAGTGAAAATATATTAGGCTAGGTAGGCTAGTACAAACGTTTGGTTTTTTTTTTGGTTCGACAGATTTAAATGAAGCATATACTAGAAAATAAGTGTCTTTTGCATCCTGAATTTAACTTTGGCCATAGTTATATCCCTTTGTTGAATTTATTTTTCACTAAAATGTTTTCATCTATTTTTCTCAAATTGTGTGTTTATTTCCCAAAAAATGTAAGGGCTGTCAGGAAACAGTAGGGTACGTCAGGTAACTGGAAGCACATAACATACCCAAGGATGGGAAATTTGCCTTATCACAGCATTTTTACCCTGAGACTAACATAGACAGGGGAAGGAAACCAGTCTATTAGAGTATATTTACCCTAAAAAAAACAGATAGGAAACAAGCTGTATCAATGTATGTTTACACTGGAACTAACATATATAGAGATAGGAAATAGCAATATCACAGTACATGTTTGAACCGTTCTTGACATGAATATTGACAGGAATCTGTTTGATCTTATCAAATGTGTGTGTGTGTATGTGTGTGTGTGATTTAGAATTTTTAACATAGCCTTAACAATTTTATTCATATTGCTATGATGTTTGCAGTATGGCAGTTTATGGTGATTGTCTAGCACTGGAGCATCATGCTGCAGACATATAGTAGCATCATGTCCCACCCAATCACATTATCCTGACACCAGGCCATCCAGTCCTAACACTAACCTCTAATTGCTGAGAGCCACGTGAGACAGCTGTTAGTACCATTTTATAAGTCTTTAGTATGGCTTGGTGGGGGCTTGAACCTGTGACCTCTCTCATCTGAGGCAGACACTCTAACCACTTAGGTCACTTGAACGGTCTGAAAAGAGGGTGCTTAGCACCTGTGATACAAGGAACAACAAGGACTTCATGGCTTTATTGTGTTGATTAAGGTACATTGTTTTTAAACCACACTGTTTCATTACTGGATCATTGTAAAATAAAACTTAAATTTGGAAAAGATGTTAAATTGCATTATTATAATTTAATTTAATACTCTGGGAAACATTTTTTGGAATAAAAAGGGGTGGAAGTTGAATTTTTAAAATTTTACAAACACTGCTTTTGATTGGTACTTTAACTTGGGCATGTGCAACTTCCTCCCAGTGTGGGCTGAATAGCAAATTTTAAATGTACCCATGATTTAAATGTACCCATGATTTAAAAGGAACAAGACAAAACCAGAACATCAGCCAGGGATTATACATGGCTCCTTTAACTCCTTGTAAATACATTACTGCTTATTTATACATGATAGAACAATACAATTTATATTTGTAGACTCCACACACACTGAAAATGTACTGCAACTATTTTTTATTCAAAATAAAAATGTTTCCATCCCAATGTTTTAAAAATACTTTTGAATTTAAGATCATATTTTGCACATGGGTAGAAATTTGACATCTTTTCACGGAAAAGTTTTCTTTTTTTTATAAATAAGATAAGATAAGAGAAAAGAATAAAATGAGAATTCTTTATTTCAGACTGCATAGTCCATTCATCTAAATTAACATACAGATATAGAGTAAAACATTTTAAACATAAAAGAACATGTATATAATATGTATAAGTATACAGATACATTGGCATAGATTTACAACAATTAATTGCGCCCTGCATTAAAAAAATGAAGTTAAGTGACACATTTAAATAGTAACTTGTTCCATCTACTAATAATATGAGAATTTAAATGAATGTCATAGTTCTAAAGTGATTTCAATATACAGTTCTCACTATTAGATAGTCTTGTTATCATTGAGAATACATACTTTCTCATTACTTCCTCAAAACTGAATACATTATAATTTACAAACATGTTGGAGGCACTGTTCCATCGAGGAAGACCTAATAGAAAGCGAAAACTATTATTATAACCAATTACTAGTTTTCTTTTCACATTTTCACTAACGATTGTTCACAAGAGAGGACAGATAGATATGTATGGATACTGTAATATGACAAAATTTCTACACAACATTTGTGGAAGCTGTGACTTTACATTTTTTTAATGATTTTTTTAATTTTTTTGTAGTTTATCAGATTTTGGGTGTTAAAGTTATTTTTACTTGTGGAGAAGATAAGTTTTTAAGATTTGGAAAAGATTGCAAAAATTGCAGAAAGTAAAGCATATATAACTTCTTTTATGTATTCACACATCTGGGAGAAATACAAAATTTGGGACACAAAATTTATCCTAGCTTGATTGACATTGGTACTCTTATTTTGCAGTAGTCAGAATAGTAATCTATTTGCAGTAGTCAGAATGGTTCTATATTTGTAGTAGTCAGAATAGTACTTTTGCATGAGAATCATACTGTGTAGTAGTCAGAATGGTACTGTGTAGTAGTCAGAATGGTACTGTGTGGTAGTCAGATTGATATTCTGTGTAGTAGTCAGAATGGTACTGTGTAGTAGTCAGAATGGTACTGTGTAGAAGTCAGAATGATATTCTGTGTAGTAGTCAGAATGGTAGTGTAGTAGTCAGATTGATATTCTGTGTAGTAGTCAGAATGGTACTTTGTAGTAGTCAGAATGATATTCTGTTTGCAGTAGTGAGAACAGTACTCTATTTGCAGTAGATATTTTGTTAGCATACTGCCTTTTCTTGCTATCATATATATTTTGATCAATTGTTTATGTAATATATTTTAAAATTTTGGTAATTAGAGTATATATCAGATTTTTAAACAAATTTGTATGTGTATTGTAATGTATTTTACCATACTGTACAGTATTGTACCATATTATACTATATTGTACTGTATTGTACAATATTGTACAGTATTGAACCATATTGTAGTTTTGTACCATATTGTAGTGTCATTCACCATATTGTACTGTATTGTACCATATTATGCTATATTGTACTGTATTGCACAATATTGTACAGTATTGAACCATATTATATAATCAACTCTCCTTTATTGGTTAGAACCTCATATAAATTACCACTGCATGGCAGTCAATTTTATATGATTTTATTACTGCTTAGCAGTCAATTTTATCTGAGTTTATACTGCTTGGCAGTCAATTTAAATTTTTGGTTAATATATTTTATATTGTAAACTGATTTCTTGCCTGGGAGACTGACCAGTTATAATGCACACTCTTCATGAGATAGGTGGGGATAAATCATCTCAATTTTTTATCTCAAGGCTGAATGTCTAATACCATTCAAAAGCTATAAATATCACTAAAACTGCAGTATACTTGGTTGACTGATAGTATTGTGTAACAGACTATTGGTGGTAGAAAGAATCATCCATGTGCATTTGTATCTTGTTCTGTTTACTTTTATGACATGACTATACTGGACAAGACTTGTTTGGGTGACTTATGTGACATGAATTTACTAGATGAGGCTTGTTTTGGTGACTTATATGACATGAATTTGCTAGACAAGACTTGTTTTGGTGACTTATGTGACATGAATTTACTAGATAAGGCTTTCTTTTGTGACATATATGACATGAATTTACTAGACAAAACTTGTTTTGGTGACTTATATGGCATGAAGTTACTTGACAAAACTTGTTTTGGCAACTTATATGACATAAATTTACTAGTCAAGACTTGTTTTTGGTGACTTATATGACATGAATTTACTAGATGAGGTTTGTTTTGGTGACTTATATGACATGAATGTCTTAGACAAGTCTTGTTTTGATGACTTATATGACATGAATTATTTGATGAGACTTGTTCTGGTGACTTTTTAAAACATGAATTTATGTTATAAGACTTGCTTTCTGAAGTGTGCAATTCTATTTTATTTGTGTTGTTTTTAACCAACATCTGTACATGTACTGTTAATTGCCCTCATTTATCTTTTATTCTCTAATTAGTCTTTTTACACACCATTTAGATATGCCATTGATCGGAACCTTCATATATTTCACCATGGCATCATTATGTTGTGCTTTTATCACTTGTTAATAAATCTGTTTTATATATATATATATATATATATATATATATATATATATATATATATATATATATATATATATATATATATATAACCTCATAACCTTTTTTTATAGTGCTATATAACCATACAGTGCTAATGCACTGTAAATTCCACAATCAATCAACACACTCTACTGTTCATAAACCAGAAGATTTGTTAGTACAGTACTATTCTATTTGGAAGATTGCTTCAACACTTTACACATAATTCATTAAATGGTCTGGTTGGTTCCAAATGAAACTAGTTTGCTTGGAATCCAGTGTAGCCACCATAATGGCTATCTTGCAACTATTGTTATTGCTACTTCTAATAGATTTCTTATGATAAAAAGTGTCTTGTTGGTCCTAACGGATGGTCATATCAACTAATAGACTTCTTATAATAAACTTTGTCTAGTTGGTCCTAATGGATGGTCATATCAACTAATAGACTATGATAAACAGTGTCTTGTTGGTCCTAATGGATGGTCATTTCAACTAATAAAATTCTTATGATATAGTGTCTTGTTGGTCCTAATGGATGGTCATATCAACTAACAGACTTCTTATAATAAACTTTGTCTAGTTGGTCCTAATGGATGGTCATATCAACTAATAGACTATGATAAACAGTGTCTTGTTGGTCCTAATGGATGGTCATTTCAACTAATAAAATACTTATGATATAGTGTCTTGTTGGTCCTAATGGATGGTCATATCAACTAACAGACTTCTTATAATAAACTTTGTCTAGTTGGTCCTAATGGATGGTCATATCAACTAATAGACTATGATAAACAATGTCTTCTTGGTCCTAATGGATGGTCATTTCAACTAATAAACTACTTATGATATAGTGTCTAGTTGGTCCTAATGGATGGTCATATCAATTAATGACTTCTTATGATAAAGTATCTAATTTGTCCTAATGGATGGTCATATCAGCTAAAAGACTTCTTATCATTAACAATGTCTTCTTGGTCCTAATGGATGGTCATATCAGCTAATAGACTTCTTATGATAAACAGTGTCTAGTTGGTCCTAATGGATGGTCATATCAACTAATAGACCTCTTATGATAAACAGTGTTTAGTTGGTTCTAATGAATGGTCATATAAACTAATAGACTTCTTATGATAAACAGTGTCTAGTTGGTCCTAATGAATGGTCATATCAACTAATGACTTCTTATGATAAACAGTGTCTTGTTCCTAATGGATGGTCATATCAACTTGTAAACTTCTTATGATATAGTGTCTAGTTGGTCCTAATTGATGGTCATATCAATTAATAGACTTCTTATGATAAACAGTTTTGTTGGTCCTAATGGATGGTCGTATCAACTAATAGACTTCTTATGATATAGTGTCTAGTTGGTCCTAATGAATGGTCATATCAACTAATGGACTTCTTATGATATAGTGTCTTGTTGGTCCTAATGAATGGTCATATAAACTAATAGACTTCTTATGATAAACAGTGTCTAGTTGGTCCTAATGAATGGTCATATAAACTAATAGACTTTTTATGATAAACAGTGTTTAGTTGGTCCTAATGAATGGTCATATAAACTAATAGACTTTTTATGATAAACAGTGTCTAGTTGGTCCTAATGAATGGTCATATCAACTAATAGACTACTTATGATATAGTGTCTAGTTGGTCCTAATGGATGGTCATATCAACTAATGACTTCTTATGATAAAGTGTATAGCTGGTCCTAATGGATGGTCATATCAACTAATGGACTTCTTATGATAAACAGTGTCTTGTTGGTCCTAATGGATGGTCATATCAACTAATAGACATCTTATGATAAACAGTGTCTAGTTGGTCCTAATGGATGGTCATATCAACTAATGGACTTCTTATGATAAACAGTGTCTAGTTGGTCCTAATGGATGGTCATATCAACTAAAAAACTTCTTATGATATAGTGTCTAGTTGGTCCTAATGGATGGTCATATCAATTAATAGACTTCTTATGATAAACAGTTTTGTTGGTCCTAACGGATGGTCATATCAAATAACAGACTTCTTATGATAAACAGTGTCTAGTTGGTCCTAATGAATGGTCGTATAAACTAATAGACTTCTTTTGATAAACAGTGTCTTTTTGGTCCTAATGGATGGTCATATCAACATGGGATTATTACTAAAAGACTTCTTTGCTGGTCCTAAATAAAATTGATGCTTATCTAACATCCAATATGACCACCTTGTTAGGCATCTTAATTTTATCGTAACCCTATTTCAACAGAAGATCATTTTAATGAGTCTTCACAAGATTAGTAGTATAGTGTGATACTTTAGTGACAATGGAAAACCCAGTCATAAAGGTCATGGGAACGTTTGGCAACAAGGGGAATTTAACATGGGAATTTTAACATGGGTGGGACTATAGAGTGACAATTTATTGGGACTGTTTAGCGACAACAGGAATGGAATAACTGGACACTGGTAACAATGTTGAAAGTGGCTGAGGTGAATATGCGTTACCTAGGTAGAGATAATACAATAGAATCATAGACATAGAAACATGGTTAGAGACATAGACATATACAACACAACCATAGATTGATGAACATCAATCTACTAAACCTAAAACCTAAAATATATAACAGACTAAAACATTTTTAGGCAAGAAAGAGTAAATCTTTTTGAGCCCTAAAAAGGGCAGCTGGTTTTTTGTTAACACCATTCCATTAAAATAGATGGCATCGAATAGGTCTTCCTCTCTTCTCAAATTTTGTCTAACCTCTGGTCCGTAAATGAGGACCATTTCCAAAAACTCGTCTCGGTGATCCCGATGATGGTCCATGATGATTTAATATACATGGGTAAGTCCCTACGGAACAGCATCGATGATACGAGAGTAGAGGATTCAACGTTTGTCCACATCTTATGACGAAAACAGGTAAAGGGAATGAAGTGAATTGCGTTTATAGTGGTAGAGCGGGTCAAAACGGATTGAGATTTTTCACTTATCCAAACACGCATTACATAATTCAGCCATTACGCGGAGTCTGTCTTCCCATCGAAAAGAGTTACATGTGACGTCACATTCCCTATATAGTGTTCCATGTAGGCTCATACAAAAGTAAAAAAAGAAGAATGAAGCCAACAAGCTTTGTAAATTTTAACAAAATAATTTATTTCCCTAGAAAATAAAGTAAAACATGTAAAAGGACTTAGGTTTATGAATCTAATCCAAAAAATATCATATAATTTAAAAAAAAGTCCTATCACAAAGATGTTCTAAATGAATCCTGACGAAGTTCCAAGATGGAGGACAATGACGTCAGATGAATGCAGTATTGTACTGTGTCAACAGTTCCTCATTGAATTTTTTGAATCAAGAACCATATTCCAGCTTTAGAATTCCGAATAATTTCCAACAAATGTCTTTGCCCAAGAATTGTTATGAGCACCAAAACTTTCCAGGAAATATAAATTATTAAATCAGATTTAAAGGAATTTTAAATCAAACAGGCATCAACATAAAAACACCTTGAGCTCTAAAGGTGTGAATTTACGACTGACTGAAAACACTAAAAACGTCGGTTTTAACCTTCAGTTTTAGATCACATGGTGGGATCATGTGGTCACTTAGTTTTAACGATGCTCTAAAAATATGTCAGTTAGCACATAGGTTATATTGGTTTGATTATACTGAACAAATCTTATAAGATTAAAAAAAATAAAAGAGTAGTTTAAAAAATAGAGCAGTCATGTAAGCCAAATATGACCTTGATTATGACCAATGGTTTTCACTTTTGTTTACGAATTTCTGAATCAAGGTAGGGAACTAGGTCAGCCAATAATACAATGCAGCAAAACTGCGTGTGTATCAGGAAAAAACAGAAAACAATTATTTGAAAAGAGTCAAATCCAGTGAATAAAGTTATCATTATAATAAGTTGCAATGAAATAATAGAAAATTTGAAACTAACACAATTAATCAATTTACATATGCATAACACTTCCCCATAACGAAAAAGAAATATTTATATAATAAAGCTTTCTTTTTGCCATATGTAAATTATACACGAGACAAAAATTACATGAGAACTCTTATGAATTATACAAAGTGTACATGAATTTGATTTTTGTTTTTCATCTTGTTGATGAAAATAAGGGGTTGTGATCACTAAACACAACAACTGGAGAAGGAGCTGAATGTAGGTAAACCTCAAAATGCTGCAATGTCAATATTAAAGCCAAACATTCCTTCTCAATGGCTGAGTAATTTCTTTGGTGCTTATTTAATTTCTTAGAGAAATAGCACACTGAATGATCAACACCATTTCCATCTTCTTGAATCAACACTGCTCCAACCACAACATCACTTGCATCCACAGATAGTTTAAAATATTGACTGGAAGTTGGAGCTGTAAATACTGTTGCACATTGAAGTATGGCCTTTAACTTGTCAAAAGCCTCTTGCTCAGTAAATTTATCAGGGGTTCAGCAATATTACAAAAATTGGAACCAAATTTCCGATAGTAGCCAGCCATACTTAACAATTGCATCAGTTGCATTTTACTGATAGGCACAGGAAATTCAGAGCTAGCCTTGACTTTAGCATCTATAGGTTTAACTTGTCCATGTCCCACAACATGTCCTAGAAATGTTACATAAGCACGGCAGAACTTACTTTTAGATAAATTGATTGTCAAACTTGCATCACCAAGTCTGTCAAAGAATTTCCGAATCGTGGCTAGATGTTCTTTTCAGGTGTCATTGTAGATGATGACATCATCGATATAAGCATCAAACTTATCTAAGCCAGAAGTAATCGTATTCATCAAAAGTTGAAAAGTACTTGTCGAACCCAAACGGCATCACTTTGTACTGACAAAGTCCATCTTGGATCACAAATGCCGAAATTTTACTTTGCCCTTTCTGTTAGTGGAGCTTGCCAGAATCATTTCAGAAGGTCAAATTTGGTGACATACATGACATTTCCAATTTTATCAATGCAGTCATCAATTCTTGGTAATGGAAATTAATCTGTTTTTGTCACACTGTTCACCTTCTTATAATCAGTGCACATACGGAAAGTTTTATCCGGTTTCGGAACAAGTATATAATGCGAACTCCAATCACTTTTACTGGGCTCTATGAAAGCATTATCCAGCAAATGCTGAATTTTCTTTTTGAAGTATTACTGTTTCAGAGGGTCTATTTTGTATCAGTGTTCTTTCCCAGGTTTGGAATTCACAATTTCAACGTCATGAAAAAATTATTTGCTTTCGTATGAATATCTGGAAATAGGTGCTCACATTCAAATAATAACTGTTTAAGTGCATTCCTTTGTTGTTGTTAAAAATGTAAAAGTTTCTGGTCCAGATTATTCACAATTTCCTAATTCTTTAGATTTGTAGTTCTAAAATCAGTAGTCCGATTGAATATCTTCACTTGAATCCTCAGTTGTTGAGACAGGTACAACTAAACTGCATGATTTACCTGGCTATATATGATGTACCTCTCAATATACTCCTTTAAAATGTTAATGTGGCAAAGTTGTTGTTTTTTTTCCTCTTAGGAGTATTTATTATGTAATTTTAATAATTTACTTTCTTTTCAACCATATACGGACCATAATATTTGGCCTGAAGAGGATTTTATGGAATGGACAAGAGAGCTAGAACTCTGTCACCTGGCTGAAAACTGATTTCCTTTGAGTTTCTATGATACATTAATTTCAGTTTTGACTGAGTAGAGTGCAGATTTGCTCTTGCGACGTCACAAGCCTTTGACAACTTATACTTAAAATTAGAAACATATTCAAGAAGATTAAGCTCAGTATCTTCATCAGAAAGAGGTTTGTCTGTCAACAACTGCAATTAGTTCAAAGGGGCTGAATCCTAAAGAGTTTTGGAATAACACCCTAATAGCAAACGAAAGTAAACGAATACCTTCAGCCCAAACTTTACCCTATCAAAGCAATATGATCGAATCATTTTTCAAAGTTTGATAAAATCATTCTAAAGCCCCCCCCCCGGCTCTCAGGCTGATAGGCAGCAGATTTGAATTGTTGAATGCCTAATTCATGCATGAAAAATTCTAGACATAAGATATGAAACTTGATCCGATGAGATAAATTTGGGAAGGTCAAACTGAGCAGCAAACTTTATAAAAGCTTTTACTATAGTCTTATTTTTAATATTCCTAAACGGAATTGCCTCTGGGAATCTTGTTGACTCACACATAAATATAGCAACATGGCGCGTTTATAAGGTCAAAACGGAAAACAGAAAACTGAATTTTCGGAAAAAGTAAAATCCAGTGAATAAAGTTATCATTATTTAAACTTGCAATGCAACAAAATAAAATAAAAAATTTAAAACTAACACACAAGTAAATTTGCAGCGGATGCTGACGAGTAGGGGTGTGTGTATAAAAAGTCGTTCTAAATCGATATAACACCTTGACTATAGTTCGGTTGCTTATGGTTCAGTCACAAACTCGTTGTTAAAACTGCTTGACACATATCACCACGAAGGAATATGACTAGCTCTGGGAGATACCCCTGCTGAAGCTTTTTCGTATAAATGAATGAAACCACGTACGGAAATGCTACCTAAGTAGTAGACATTCAAATTAATAATCAACCTATTCAACCTAACTTTACAACTATAAACTCAAAGCATTCTACAGCTACAAACCAAAAGTCATACTTACCATTCGCATTAAAATGTCTTCCAGCCTTGATAACACAAAAATATGACATTCAAAATTCGAAAAAAAAAGACGCCCGTTTTAAAGGCACCTCCCTGCCTACTTTAAAAGGCGTCTTTTACTCTACAGGACGTATAAAAATCGGAGAGAAACTCTTCCAGTATTTACATGTTTTATAAGAAACTCCTCATAAAATTTAAAAACTACACCTGATTTTACAGCAATGGGTCAAAGGACGAGGTAAAAGCTGTTACAGCCTTTGTCAGCTCAACTAACACTAAACACTTCCACTTGCCAGATAGTCCATCGATATTTGCACTCAATAAATAAATAAATAATGAATAAAATATATCGAAAACAAATATATTTTAAGCTAATACATCTTATCCGATTCGTTTTCATTATGTCAGCTACTACACAATATGAAGTTAGAAAATCCATTATTAATCTATATTCCTATCAAACATATCGAGCTGTGTACCTCCAGCAGTATATGATAATGTAAAGGCAATCAAAAGTAGATCGCGCTGCAAAAATGGTCCTATCTCTACAAACAAATAATCTCAAATTTACATATACTGATTTTAAACCTAGTATTAAAACATTCTTATGGAATGGTGCTGTGAATAACGAACTACATGCAATAATGCAAGCACAATTGATTGACCAATTTGCTTCTGAATCATCCGTACGGACGAGTTAGTCATGGCAAGAACATGAATCGAACATATATAAAAACTTACTCCAACCTACTAAACGGCGACGACATACCTTGTGCATTTCTTGCAATGAACCATTCACGGTGAAGCACATTATACTAGAATGTTTCTCTCTACCAATATATACGAGATCCTTATGACAATGTTAAATACATGAAGGAACTTTTTGATACAGTAATCGTTTATCGCATTTTAAATATCTTAAATTATTAAATAGGTAAACATCTATTCCAAGAAAATAATTATGTGCGATTTCTTTGAATAGTTTTACCTTATATGTATATAATGTCACATACATGAAGTACTTTTATTTATTTAAATATTCCATGGCACATAAAATTTGTTGATCTAAAGATTTCATCTCACACACCATTAACATTTTCCGTCGATTGGGAAGATTTGTACATTACCCTCACTACCTAGTCGATTTCCTATTAACTGTTTTTGATTTTATTCTCTCCGGTCGATAATGAATTTTGTACCATCTGTTAATTATTGAGCACATACTCTTTATATATGGCGTTAAAAAGCGTTACAGTGCTAGTACGCCGTAGAACGATAATCAGTCAAACAATCTAAAGCACAGTGCAAGTATTAATATAAGTGAATAGTTGAAAAAGTGCATTTATGTTACATCATAAATAAATAAACAGTCACTAATCATCAAATCTTCACATATTAAACATTTCCTGATTTTGTTCATAATTATTACCTGCATATTTTGCAGATACGCTTTCACATGTACCATCGTATTTGTATAAATGAATATCTACTTACATGCACATACAAATGCATATATACAGATTTATCTATTCTCAGTAATTTTTAACGGAAACAGTAGCAACAGAAGAACCATTGAATTGCTCGCAACAGTGTTTAGTTATAGTTTTGAGAAGAGATGCCTGTATATAGACACAACTGACATGTCTCCAGTCCTCTAAGTGCACGATCAAAGATGCGTTTGCGATATTTAATTTTAAAAAAAAAATAATACAAATAAAATTCCATGTACTGAAACAGCTTATCGCTTGACATCTTTGATTGGATGTATTATGATATGGTTTCCACCAATTATTACGATCAGATTTTTATAATAATCTTCTTCTCATTTCCTGTTATGAGAAGGAATTATGCATCTCTTATGAGCGGGCTCGGTCCATCAGTAGAAAGATAGAGAGAAGGAGCAAAAGGTGTAACGCATGATAATGTAGACACGGCTACATTCTTTTGGGGAACTTGGCTAGCGGAGAGGTACGGGATCTGTAATAAGCGGAGAGGTACGGGATCTGTAATAAATACAAGAGATCTCAACTAGTTGAAGCGGAAAGTCGACCTGAATGCTAGCTTCTTTTGGGGCCTATTTATACTAGATCAAGACACCTCCTAACATTTTGTGGTAACGTCTTAACTTTTTTGAGGTGGGGGGGGATAGCAACACGCTCGGACATCATGATTTTTCAACTATCGTGAACCGGTTTTATCCCCATAGAACTACTTATGTTTTGCGTTTGGATGACATCCAAGCCAAAGATACTAAGTTGGAGTATATGTCAAGAAGTTTTGCCACTGAGTGTAAGCTTGGTGAGTTTATACATGTATAATGCGGCAAACTGTACTAGTTATAGAGGCAGATTTTTACCTGTTTGTAAAGATTATTTGTTAAGTAAATTTACACATATAAGAATGAGACTTGCTTTAGTTGTAAGAAAAGAATCTTTATCAAGATAGAATATAGCTCTATTAAATAAAGTTAATCTACATATATTTTAATGGAAATTACTCCAAATATATTTTAATGAAAATGAGTCCAAAGAAGAGTTAGTTTTAATACTTAAATTTTCCCTCATAACAGATACATTTATATATGTGATATTGAAAAAAGATTGATAAACAAAGCTGATTGCTTCTCGTTCATGAGTTGGTTTGTTTTATTTTTTAAAAAACAAAATACAAACACCCATCGGTCCTTTTCAGGGCCACCCACCTCTCTCGAAAAGAGATAGTATTCATTTTGCCAAAATCAATTCAAGCTAAAAATAATCCCTTTTTATACCCATGATGTACCTTTGCGAGTGTATGTGTGTAGACCCTTTATCATTTTAAATAATCAAAACCATGAAACACGTTTTTTTTTGTCAGGTTTATTTTAACACAAATTTTACAATCAAAGTCGCAACGCAACACTGTAAAACAAGTTCATAGACTTCTCTCTCTCTCTCTCTCTCTCTCTCTCTCTCTCTCTCTCTCTCTCTCTCTCTCTCTCTCTCTCTCTCTCTCTTGTTCACTCTCTGTTTTTTAAATTTCCTTTTCTTTTATAGGCTTTTGCTCCTCTTCTTCCTCACTTTTTTCTCGTCTTCTTTTCTTCTCTTTCTGGATTTGTCGGGGTTCTTCCTTAGTCGAGGGCACCTCTTCTTCCTCCTGCTCCTGTTCTTTCCTAGGGCAGTCTGAAGACCAATGTCCTTTCCCATTTCACAGTTATAGCAGGCATCTTGACCTTTGTCTCTTTTGACCCTTGTTTTGCTTTTTTTTTTTTTACGGTATAGATATTCTGTAGCAAAATGCTCTATCTTTTGACAGATATAGCAAGTATCTTGGCTTTTATGTCAAAAGGAGGGAGAGTAGTCCGTCGGCTTGTCTGAAGAAAACGCTTGTATGACACCTCGCAAAGCTTTATTAGAAGTTCAATTTGTGTGGGCTCTTCCATTGTTCTGTTCGGCTTGATAGCTAAATGAATACTGGGAGGGAAGGCACCAGCCCTTTATATATACGCTAATTTTATATTTTACATAATTTATTTTCTCCTGAAACAGTGTATCATTTTCAATATGATATACAATGTATTTTCCAATAAAATTTTCATTGATTTGTGTTACTGTTTTCTTTTTATATCTTATTTTTACCCAAGATATTTACAGAAAATTTCACTGGTATGACATATACTGGAAAAATATATGTAATAAATGCTTTCTCTCTTGTCTATGAAACGGAAAATGTTTTTGACCTTATGTAAATTGAGCTGCGGGACGTTACGTAAAGTCATCCGTTTTGTTTTCAATTATAGCAATGCATTTAAACTGGCAAGTGTTCAATGATTAGTTTTCACTGGCGATAATATAATACGTGAAATAGTTACAGCTGTATGGTTAATGACTGGAGCGCACGTTTATCCGGGATGTAATCTAATGAAGAATATTGAAGTCTATAATATAGACGGCGATAATAACGGTAAAAAAAAAGCCGATGACATAGTACAACACTATATTGTCGCAGTCTCTATATTATTATCGTGGCAAATGGAATTTTCCGATTAATTTTGGACACGCGTCGTCTAGCGGTTGTTTACGCATGTAGAGCTGTAGCCAGTAAGGACACAAATATCTTATAGCGCAATTTCATCTACAATGTCAACATTTTTATAAAGTTAACAATGAAAAGGAATGAACATCACTTTTTTGTAAAGTGCATGCAATTAAGTTAGTCACTGTAAACAAAACGCCAGTCAAACTTGCTATACCTGCATTCGATTTGATTACGAAATTTATTCAGTGTATCGTCTGATTGATGATTATAGGTCATATCCTGATAGTGACATACATGTCATAACAAGGTCAAGGTTGCAATTTGAATTCA
The DNA here is from genome assembly GCA_016746295.1 of Potamilus streckersoni. NCBI lineage: Eukaryota > Metazoa > Mollusca > Bivalvia > Unionida > Unionidae > Potamilus > Potamilus streckersoni. The sequence continues at coordinate 1,219,291 of JAEAOA010000207.1, forward strand.
TGGTAGCCATTATGGACCTAAATTGACACAACGCTGTTAATGAGCCTACTTATCCAACATAAATAGGAAAGCAATAATATTTAAACTACCTTTGAAATTAATATTTCAAAAATATTATAAATCGATTTATTCGAGTGTATATATATATATATATATATATATATATATATATATATATATATATATATCTGCCCACATTGTACTTAATTCAAAGTGATACTTTTTTTTTACTACTGTAGTTGTCATGGATTTCAACTTAACTGACATTAGTGTATTTAATTTAGTCATTAAATCCTTTATTTTCGTGAAAATTTTCAGCCAGTGCATGCGTGGACGTTGCATCTTATCACCAAGTTCAGATTTGTGTTTATTATATAATATGTGCGTGCTACCATACATAATTTAGGTAAATATCGCCATAATATAAAGTTGTTCCCAAACATCGCACTAATCTGGGTGATCCGGCATATTGTTTTATTTATATTAACGCGATTGGATTGACCGATATCTTTTATAGAAATAGATGGAGAGGGAAAATCAGAGAAACTTTACAATTTGTAACAATGCAGCAATAAGAGATCGGTTTTATGGTGTACTGATAAAAATCGTGTACCGCGATAATACAGCGTCCCAGGCTAAAGACAATCATTGATCTATGTGCAACAACATTTACGTCAACGACGGCAAAGACATGTTTGGCAAATAATGCACGAAGAGTAATCTATATTTTACTAGTACTAATATTAGTACCCCTACTTCACTGAGGGTATAAAGTCATACCATAATATATTCCAAGCCGCAATTACCGAATACTGCAGAGCTTATCTTATCAGCTGGAAGCCAGGTGATTTACCTGACTGCTTTTAGTTTACAGCAGGCTACTTAATTAAAAAATACAGTAATCATCAATGGCGGAGAAGCTCTCAAACTGTGCCAACTTTGTCTACTTTGCCAATTCAGCCTCCAACTTTAAATCTAAAAGAGGCCCTAAAACTGTATGAAAAAGGTATTTATTTTTCTATTAACCTTAAAGGCGGAGATAAGTATGACTGAACCGTCAGTTTCCTACCATACACAGACTGATATATGAATTATTACGTCTCGTGGGCAGAACTAAATTTAGCATCCCATCGCAAGAATTCACATTGGTATGTGATCATCATTTTTGGATAATTGAATTGCATTGAAGGTAATATATGCGTTCATGAACTCGTCTATATTACTTGGATAATATATTAGAGGAAATCAAAATACCACACTTTATGTACATCATTCAGTTATCTTCCTTACACTGATACTTATACTGATGGATCAAAGGTTGCTGATAAGGCTGCTGCAGCCTTCGTCAGTGGCAAACACATAACCAAAGAGCGTTTGCCAAATGATGCATCCATATTTTCAGCGGAAATCAGAGCAATAGACCTTGCTCTGACATTTATTAAATCTAAACACATTCTAAATAGTATTATCTTCTGTGACTCATTATCAGTGCTTCAGGCGCTACACAATATCAAACTAGATGATCCACTATTGGTAAATGTTCTGGTCAAAAACTCTGAGCTTAGTGCCTCATGCAATATAGTATACTGTTGGCTACCTGGCCATATTGGCATTAGAGGTAACGAAGCAGACCGGGCTGCTAAGATGGCTCAATCTTTAGAACCATCGGATTTTAAATTACCATATTCTGATTTTAAACCTTGTATCAAAAAGTATCTACGTCAAAAGTGGCAGGTATCATGGGATGATGCAATCAATAACAAACTTCATGTCATCAAACCAATCTTGGGAGAATGGACTCCTTCCTACAAAACTATTCGTAGGGAGGAGGTTGTCATTGCAAGAATCAGAATCGGTCATACATACATTACCCACTCTCACATACTAAAAGGTGAAGATCCACCAGAGTGCGTTCCTTGCAATGTACCATTTACTGTTAAACACTTTATGACCACGTGTTCCGACCTGCAACCTACGCGTGATAAATACTATAATGTACACGACATGCAGGAATTTTTTGATACTATTCAAATCACTAGTATTTTGAATTTCCTAAAGGAAGTAAATCTTTATTTTAAACTGTAACTGTATGATCTTACCCAAACTAATTTTTAACTAATGCAAATACCAACTATTATTTACATCGTTCATCAAAATACATCATTTACCTTTCCTGTTGATCGGGAACCAATATCTTTAACTGTTACCAACATTTACCATTTTATATTTAACTACTATGGATTTTTTTACTATATCGCTGGTCGATATTGAACCTTTCTTTTTACAAATATGACCTACTGTATGGCGCTAAATAGCCTAAAAGTGCTGGTGCGCCGTTAAAATTAAATCAATCAATCCTTACACCAGTAAAACATTTCACAAAATAACTCGTGTTTTCAGTGATTGGTTATGAAAATAAATAGAAGATTTGTGATGTATTATATTTGCCCTAAGTCTTGATGCAAATACAAACCCTTCCATGGCTATCTTGTCTTAACCAAGATAGTATGGGCTAATATTGTTAGCTCCTGAACCCACTTGGAGGCAATGCCAATGCAAGAAAAGGACTCCAACGATATCGGAATAACATTTTAACTATTCAGCCTGTTTTTTTGACCGGTTAGAATTAATGAGACCACTCGTAGAGACTTCAACAAATGTTTGCTTTTTAAAATTAGGTGGAAGTGATCCCCCCCCCATCAAGGTAGGTTCAGTATGACTCCAGTCAATTGATCAAATCAGACAAGACCTGTAACTAATAATTAACAGGTTTCAACATCAGAGGATGCAATATAACTTGGTATTAAATTGTCTGTTAGAACTACTGACATGCATTAAACATAATACAAGAGCAAGATATATGCAAGGTCCAACCGATATATTTAGTTCCTGTTTAATTCCAATGATTAGCAAATTCTGTGTAAACCATTTTTATTTACTTTTCTTAGAAACAATGTAGGTAACAAAAACTTAAAAGGCCAGAAAGTATTTGCATTAGAATCTCCTTAGTTTCGTGATAGTTTTCTTATTCAAGGCATTACATTTTACAACTACTAGAAGAAACTGATGTTTTGCTCTCAAGTTTTTTCTTGGGCATCGCAGCAGCTGTCATCTTTATTCAGCATATTTCGATACATCTTTTGGCCATAAATTCTTTCGATGCTGGCTGTGATTGGACTGACGTCTGTTGGCTGGTTTCTTGCTGGTGCAATTTGGCGCCAGAAAAATTAATTGGTGAACCACGATCCAAACGTTCATCCAATAAGTTAACTTCTGACTGTGACGAGGATTGTTCCATACGTGCACCACTTCTTTTTGCCTCTGCAAGTATTATGGGGGCAGCTGGATGTGCCAGCGTGATTACGGTGCCCAGTTCTCAATCTTCCGTACAGTCATCTTCTTTCCAAATCAGTTCCTAATCTTCACGGCAAAGCACCTCCATGTCACTGTCGCCAGAGAAATATGGATGCAATACGTTTACTTCCTCATTGACATGACGTCCCAGTTCTCTCAACTGGTCAACTTTTTCTCTATGTTCTGGGTAATACTGCACATGTCTCTCCAGGTGCCGCTGATATTGACATCTGAAGGTACGGAGGTTACAATAAAATGGCGGTTGGTCTAATGACGTGTGCTTTTTGTAAATGTGTCTTAACACATTGCTCTTATCTCCAATGACTACAACTTCTGTTGAACATTTGAGAAACCGATAAGCTCTAACTCTTGTGTTGGTGAGGGACTAAACGGCAATCAGTTTTGTTGCCATCTTTATTTGAAAAGTGATTAATCAATACACTGGTCATTTCTAATACTGTGCAACCTTTTGGATGCATTGCCATTCATATAATTAACATTTTACACTACACTTCGGTAAACTTATAGTTATTCACTTACTGATTTATTATTAACCAAGTTACTTGGGTCCAGAGCACATCTCCACTGTGCATGAAAGAAAACATGACAAACTGACTAAATAGTTGAAGGATGCATTCGATTATGTAATATGTTTCTCTGTGTTCTTGCCTTTTTCTGTAACCCAATCCAACCTATTTTCTTTCTCATTTTGATTGCCCATTCCGGTGGATTTTCTCCAAGATAAGGCCTGATTTTGTTGTGATGCAACTTCTCTCCTCCTTTCTTATCTAGTAGTATGATGTAATTAAGATCGTTTATCTTCTTGACTATGAATGGACCCTCACAGAGATTCTGCTACTTGGGCAATACCCTTGTATCTAGTTTCATTTATTATCCAGACCAAATCCCCAGGACTGTAACTGAATTTATACCACAAAAATTTGGCACTTGGCTGCTGTTGCTAAATGCTTTCTGGCTTCATCATCAGCATGCTGCATTCTGTCCCTTAAGATATCTACATACTCCCCATAAGTGGTAACTTCATCAATTATCGCATCCCTTCCAAACACAATTGGTGTCATACCAGTAGAGTCATGTGATGTGGTTCGATAGGCTGCAGCTAAACAACCTAAATGCAGATCCTAATCTTGTTTCATCTTTAAGGTAGTCTTTTATCATCCTCAGCAATGTGCGAGTAAACCGTTTGGCTTCGCTATTGCATCTTTGGTTTTAAGGAATTGATGTTGTTTTACGAACTTGTAACATTCTGCATTAGTCCCTTTATTAGATTAATGTTTAATAAAAGTACAAGTATGGATCACAGTCTCAAGAATTTTGAACAGATTGCTAATGGAAATAAGTTGCTGACCACTGCTGTGGCTCGATACTTTACTTGTGTTACGTATTTACAACCCTTTATAAGGGTGGCCGAGTACTCAGAGTGCTGTCCGTTATTGGTCACTGCCATCTCATCTCTGACTTTGTGGGTTCAAATCTCGGATGCGTCCAACGTGTGTGTGTGAGAAGGTTTGCTAGTAGCTTCTCGAGGGTCGGTGGTTCTTGCCCTCGTTTTTCCCTGGTTCTAACTCCACCAGTAATACTGTTTGCAATGTATAGCCTATTGTGTGCTGAAAAATGGCGTTAAACCTTATAACAACAACCCGTTATAATTGAAAATGGCCTAAGTTTTGTATACACAATGGAAACCAAGTTCTAGAACCGTAAGCAAGTTCTGTTATGTGTGTTGGTTGTTGTGATGTATATGACTTGTACAATTACCATCCTTGACACGAGTGGGATTTATGAATGTATATGAAGCAACATAGAATGTCAAGATCATTTAAGTTTTGCAGCCACTTCTCAAAATAACACAGGAGTACAAGCCTATATATTAGCACGTATTTTGTCGCGACTACTTTACTGTTTAATGATCGCCATGGAATATCTCGAGGTCTAGTTTGCAGTGAATGAACCTAGTGCTACTTAAGATTACATTTCATCCGAGATCCATTTGGACAAGTTTGTTATTGCTTCCACCCTTAAATTCCTTGGAGGACTGCCACGAAACTTTACACATAATAAACATGGTGCAGTTCCAACATCCAATACAACCACAGTGGCCATTTTGAAAGCCTTGTTACTGCTACCCCGCCTGAAGAAATGGTCATATCAACATAAATCTAGTTTATCCTAAATGATAAAACTTTCAATATTATCACTGTGGCGGTCATTTTAGAAAATTTATTATTGCTGCTTCTCTTGGATGGGATGATAATACCGGCATGGTGTTTACACCAAGACTTCTAATGATGCCTAGTTGATCCAAAACAAAAGCGGTATCGATACAACAAATTTGGTTGTCATGACAGCCATTTTAAACAAATCGTGTTATAACTACACCTGAAGTAAAGTTTATATCGAATTATGTTTTCAACAGAAGATTTCATTTTGCAAATTTGTTCTAAAAGAAAATGGTCCTAAATCGTTATGTGTTTATGTGCAAGGCACTTTACTTGCTTCAGCACCATCTAATCGTCGTCGTGTTCTCTCCAATAATACACAAAAATACGAGCCTCCAAAATACTCTTTTGTTGCAGAATAAAATGTGATTCCAGTTATTCATGACAATACCGAATGTGTGTGTGTGTGTGTGTGTGTGTGTGTGTTTTGTACAACCTTCCAATCAAGTAACCGGCAGATTTAAGAAGACAGAAATCATACAATAGGTAAATAATTGGAAATGTAGGTCCTGAATTTTATTCCAGCAATATGAGAATCTAAGAAAATAGGCAACCCAAAGAAGGTCTTCACTTAACAAGTGTAACACATGCATGTGTTACATTAGATTACCATCTCTAAGCTTTCGCGAAGTGAAACAAACGTGTATATCTTGCAGTAAGATGAAAATATTAGCGGTTTTGCGAAATGGCTAGAACTTGTTTTGGATTCTCGTGATTTTTGATTTACTAAAACGATTAGTTTAATCACTAACTGGTAGGAATTTATTACTGACAATAGCTTAATTTAATTTTATCACGTTTGTATCAAGAGTTAAATTTAGTGCTTTACTGAAGCAAAATATAACAAATGCAGCTATGATGTTTTCATACAATCTTTAAAAGTGAAGTTCCTGTTTACGCAATGACATAACATTTTTTCACTGAAACGCATTGTTCCTGTAATGATAGCGACCAGATGGAAGACGATATGTTTCGTAATCATTTGGTCGCAGAATCGATACTGGCCGAAGACATCCCGTGTAGGCTGCATTGCTGTGTCTTTGTAAAAGAAATTAGTAAATGCCAACAAAACCAACGTTTGTTTATTTAAAACCAAAAGAAAAGGAAATATAAAAATTCGTAACATTTATACATTTTATTTTTTTAAATTCGTGAATATTTGCTCTCAATAACTAGGCAGTACACACATGTGCACAAATTACGAGGAAAAGAATATGCTTGAAAACCACGCCGACCGTTATTACCTCTAACTGCATTTGACATTTGTAGGGTTAATTTAACTAATAGAAACAATAACTCAAACGTGTAAATGCATATCAGTCCATGAAAACACCAAGAATAACCTCATATTACTTTTTTTTTGAAAATAAACTTTATAAGTTAAATGCGAAGGTCCCTTTCAAAGAGAGATAATTGGTACATACGAGAGTTGCAGTTGGTGTGTAATGTGTCATTTCGGGGAATATATCTTTTTTTGTGACAAAGCTGGGCCAAACGGCTCCTTCGTTATATAACAGTAGCTTAATCGTACACTGTTATATGCATTGTAATCTTACATGAACGATATTGCGTTTGCTGATATTAAAACTATTTAAGTACATGTAGTTCTTGCATTATTCAACATTTTTGAAAGTTTTAGACCAATTTATATATACATCTATTCAATAAACATATTAGCGGAACATATTTTTTTGGACAGTCATGCTCTTTCGCGCGCTCCTCCAGATTTTAAACGATTTGTGGGTTTCTTTCCTAATGGAATATGTATTCTGTCTTTTTTGGGTGAAATTTATTATTTTCTGTTTAGAAAACACTTGTATATTTCATATAAAGAGTTCTGATATACTGATACCCAATTCACTAAATCGGGCTTTTCAATGAAGACAAATGTCAATAGAACAGATACACAATTCAACAACTTTAGACTGTTCTATGAGGACAAATGTCCATCAAATAAATCTTCAATTCACTAAGCAACGACTGTTCTATTATGAAAACTTTTGTCCAAGAAAGATTTTTAAATCAATAAGCAGTAACTGTTCTATGAATGAAGACAGATTTTGTCTACATAACAGGTGAAGTTATTTTGTGAATAAGGGACTCTTCTATTACATTTGTCCAGAAAATATTTCCAAATCTATAAGCAGCAATTTTGTCCATAAAACGGATCTAAAAATCCCTAACTCATGACTGCTTTATTAAGATAATTTATGTTAATAAAAACTGATATTTAACTAATTCAGGACTGTTCTAAAGAGACAAATTTTGCCAACAGGACATACACAATTCACAAAGTCGGTATTGTTCTATTCAGACCAATATTTTTCCATAGAGCAGATCGGCAATTCATAGAGCCAGGCTGTTCTATGAAGACAAATTTTGTCCATCAAAACATATACAGTTCACTCGGCAAGGAATGATCAATGATACATGTTGCCGGTATTTAATATAAAAGTTTATGTCATACTTCAAAGACGATTTTAATTTTTTTCTTATAAGATTTCTCTGAAAGTATGTATATTTGCTGTTATATTGAGTTCTGTCGATATAAAAATAAGTAATCTCTATAACATAACATCCATGTTATATTAATCATAGCACAAACAAATAGCCGAGTACAATTTGTGAGTAAAAATTGAAATTGTGAAGGAAATGAGTCAATAATTAAATACGAGTATCTTAAATAATTTATATACTGTTAATTCTCTAACCATTGTCCCGGAATGACTAATGTCATTGTTTTATTTGTTGTATTCTCGATACATTTAAATATAGTTCGATGATTTGACTAGGGCTTAATTTTAGCAGTAGAATGTTTAAAAGTATGGTGTGCATAATACTTATCAAATAAATATCTTATAAATAATTAACTATAATATATTGAGAATTAAATATGCCTTTTCACTTTTTTTTAAAGAAATAGCCTTACGCAGTCACTTTCATTCTTTGTTGAGCTATTAACTAATTTGACTCTCTCTCTCTCTCTCTCTCTCTCTCTCTCTCTCTCTCTCTCTCTATATATATATATATATATATATATATATATATATATATATATATATATATATTAGTGCAGGTTATAAGGACTGTTGTCATATAGGGAGCTTGATACAAACATATCGAAGAAAAAGCAACTGTCTTTGAACGCTGTCATTTTGCACTTGGACTAAAATGTTCATATCTGTCTTCAGAATTAACTGGCTCCTGCTTAGCATGCATACAAGAGTGATCACCTTCGGAATCCAGCGATACTTTGCAGTCATCAGGCTTCCTATTACCTTGCCTGTATCATATTTCCACATCTTATCAAAATACGTTTTGCCTCGTTTGTGGATGCTCTTCATACAACTCATGGTAAGTACAGTTCAATATTCAATATTAGTGGAAGTTTAACATCTGCTACCTCCTCCCCTTCATCAGTGGAAATGACATCACTTCCTTGGTTAGTGCCACTAACTAGTGTATTTAGATGCTATGAGCTTTCAGGTGTTACCTATTATTGACAGGCCAAAGAATAATTACTTCACACCCGATACGGAAAAAACATTGATGTTCATGATAAAGGAACGAGATTTTGCCAAAGAACAAATTTTGTCAACATCAGGTTTTAAATTTTCATAAAATTTTAAGTTAACGTTGACATATCAAAATATCTATCATTTTTTAACATTGAATTTCCTAGCAATTTCGAGATTTGTGTTATTACTCAATATTAATTAGTTTATTTCAAGTGTTTATCTTGATTATTAAAATCACATGCAAACTTTCTTGAGTAATAAAATAACATGCATAAGTTTGATGCATTTTTGACAGACAGCCACTAGTGTTTCTGTTACAAACAAAAACCTCTTTTACATTCATGGATCAAATTAAATCTTCTAACTCTGTTAGTAATTAGGTCACAATTAATACTTCCAGTTCAGTTCCCATGAATGTAGTCCTAGTCTCTTTTTAGAGCATTTTGTCCTCTTTCATGTTATTGGTGATGCAAGAGTTAAAGTTAGTCTTTATTGGTATGGATTTAAAGGTATTTGTTTATTCTTCAGAATATGGGCTTATGGCATAGTTATCTGAATTTTGGCAACGGTGCACAGATAGTAGTAAAGCCTTGGCGAGGATCTGGAAGTGAAATATATGTTCCACTACATAATTCTTTGTTTACAATCCAACCCTTCAAAAAACTGCTGGTGAATCTAGGACAAGAACTTTATTGTGAAGTCATCTCTGAAGGTATTTTAGATTAATATATGATTTGTATTGATTGGTTCACAGTGGAAATTTCAGTACTGATAAACAAATGCATTGGCTCCAGCTTGGAACAGTGGTACAAATACAGAAATGGACTCTGATCATATAAAAATTCATTATGCTAGGTCATGGTCCACATGGTCAAGCCACATTTGTAAGAGGATGCACATTTTGCATTGCAATGTGTCTCATGTTTCAACCAATGTAGGTGTAAGCTTCAGATCTTCTGTGATGGATGACCAGGCTTAAAATGTGAAGACTAAAATCAGTAACGAACCAAATGCCAAGTTTTAGGGGTGTATATCTCTATATATATTTGAGATATTTAAAGTCTGAGCTCAGCTTCAAATTCCAGAGGCCACAAATATGTAGTACAGTAAACTTGTGCCATATATTGATGTATGAAAAGTTAAGGGCATATGAAAACCTTTCATTGTAAGATGACTACTTTGCAAGTGACAACACTATGCTACACCTTACTACTTCAAATGGCTAGCACTTAAGTAACTGGAAAATCTGTACTGAAAATGTGCATGCTACCATCATTTACATAGATGAAGACTGGGAGAAAAATTTCATAGTAATCAGAGATGATAGCAAAGTCATCTCGGGGTTAATGTTTGATGGAATAACTGTTATGCTTGATGCTAACAATAACTGCCATCTTTAGGGTCGTATACCACATCATGTGTTTTTCGAAAGTATCTATTGATTTTGGCCCCACAAGTAAAATTTACAGTGTTTCATGAAATTATTTTGGGTCATGTAAGACAGGGATCCCTTTAACCTCAGCAATCTTGAGTTGGACTGTTCAACCACTTGGGAATTCAATTTACAATATTGTGGATATGCTTTCAGCTCATAACTTGAACCACATGCTGTAAATATAGAAAAAAACAAACAAAACAAATCCATAAATTAAGTAAACTCCAAATTATAAATTATAGAATGGACCCCGAAGTTAAGATTACAGTCTTTGGTCTGTTTTCATACAAAAAAAAACAATAGTAACATTTCGGGAAAACATATTCTGAACAGAATTTCCCGCAAAATCAGAGTAATTTGAATATATATATATATATATATATATATATATATATATATATATATATATATATATATATATATATATATTGTAGTTTGCAATGTACAGATAAAAGTAATGCTATAGCAAGATGGATAGCATGTAATGTAACAGGAATTAAATAAACCAAACTTTATATAAATACATGTATCTGTATGATTTCTAAAATGCAAACTGTCTACTTGAATGATGTGTCCTTGAAAAATACAGGATCACAGGATCCTATTAAGACTGTAATAATGGAGAGAGCAAGTATTATGATACACTACCAGTTTTGGAGCCGAAAAAAATCATTACTACGTTGTGCAAGACATGAGGGAGCTCTTTGATACAGTTAACATTACCAACATTATAGACTTCCTTAAGGAAGCAAACATTTATTATAAGTTATAGCTTATATTTTATCACCTTGTTCAGTTCTGTGTTATATTATGTTATATTTATGCAGTCGATAGATTTTAATTGCCAATCATATGTTTTCGTTATTATACATTTGCACTCCCCGTTGATCGGGAAACTTTTAATTACTTACCATCATTACCATTTTTATCGCATTACCTTTAACTGTTTGGTCTCCAATCGCTGGTCGATAACATTTTTTTACCAGTTTTAAACATAAAAGAATATAACATGTTTGGCGCTAAATAGCCTCAGAGTGCTGGTGCGCCGTAAAAATATAAATCAATCAATCAATCAATTAAGACTGTAATAATGGAGAGGGCAGGCATTATCATACACTACCAGATTTGGAGCGGTAAAAAAATCACTCGTACACTATTATTTTTTTAACGATGGCTTAAACAAATTATAATTGCTAATTGGCAAATGAAGTATATGCATTTCAAGCATTTCTTTCTTCGCTGCTTAAGTATAAATGGTAAAGATAATGGTTGAATTTAACCTTTGACAATTAACCTTTGAAAATGATCCATATTACATGGCTTAAAAAAGATCAAGGAACTTGTCCACAACACCATCTATATTTCCACATGCCCAATTTGTTTCAGTCTATAATTAATATTTTCAACAAACAAAAGATTACTGAATGGTCATTGTTCAAGGTATTATTAAGCTATATCCATTAGCAGAATAGTTACTGAATTTTTTAAAAAAAAATTGTCACATGCTCAGAGAAGAAATGAAAGTGTGCAACAGCCAATCATGCAACTAACCTTTCCTAAATTTGGTCCTCAGGAGGGTGAATGGAACATCTGGTGATTCATGCACTTTCATAACCTGGAACCCATAGCAAATCCCTGGAAATTAAAATAAGACATGCGGCAATAGTACAAGAACAAATTAAAACGTACCAATTGATTCAGCTTTTAAAAACAGTATTAATACAATACCAATTGTGAAGAAATGTCGGCTAAAAACAAGTAAGAATCAAGTGAAACAGAGGTAGATAGACTTGGTAGTCTTTTGAGCAAATAAGACTTCATCAAACTGGAGTTTGGTGACACCAGTATGAAGTTAATTTAAGGCCATTAAGACAATCTTTGGGCAAAATATACTCTGTTACATGATTCAACATATTTTTCTTACAATATCTTATGCTTACCATGTTGGCAAAGCCGTGTAAACACTCCTGGCGGCAGATGTGGATGTCCCTTAGCAAATTTGGAGCACAAATCCTTCAGTCTAGACCATTTCTTGTCTGCAACAAATGTTCCTCTCTTTCTGATCTCTGGAAGCTAAGGAAAAAATGCCAGGTTATCTATATCTTCTTCACTTGGTAGTTGTGATGGGCAGGTTTTGTTAACAAATGGATCAAAGACTTTCTGTTTAAGATATGGAAAGCAGACTTTTAGAGTGTCAAATGGAAATTTCTCCTTCAAATTTGATAGAAGGTTGAAAACTACAGGTACTTCTTTCTGAATTCTGAAAAGAGCGGTGTCATCTTCAAAGATAGAAGCATGTTTTGCCGAAGAGCAATTCTGAAAATCAAATAAATCTTCAGATGAAAGTAAAAAAAAACTACACAAAGGGTATGAGGATGCCAAAGCTTTTATTAGCTCCCTCTAATATCCTTTAATTACATTTCTGTCCCCTTTGATGATGATGTCTTCTAGTACAACTTTTAAGAGAGAGAGAGAGAGAGAGAGAGCAATTCATAACTTTGATTTTCTTCTTGAACTGTTTCAAGGAGTTTCCCTTTCTGCTCGAAAGTTATTCCGTTTGATGTATAGTCAAGTAGGAAAGATCTTACTGTTTTCGAAAAAAGTGTCCATTCCTTGGCTCTGTTAAATACAGAAACAATACTATATTGGCCCCATTTCTGTGACAAAATAAAGGGAGATTGCACAGAACATGATGTAAAAATGGAACGAACATTTGTCACTCAGGAATTTGAACCAACAATGAGATCATTAGATTTCAAATATCTTTTACTACCATAGAACTTATTTTGCTATTAGAGTTGAGATACTTAATGACTCTCAACCCCTAATATATATATATATATATATATATATATATATATATATATATATATATATATATATGACATCTGTACAAATAGAATCAAGCTTCATTTGCCTTGTATACTGATAATCATGAACGTGCAGTGCAAAAATCAATATTAGCTATTGAAACGTTAGCATCAATGAAATCATACAAATGTTCATTATTAAAATTAATAAAAACCGATACTCATTACTCATTCATTTGGCTACAGTGAAGAAAGTGACCAAAGAAATGGGTAAATATTTGTTACATTATTTATTATCATTTTTGAATGTTAAAATATATAGCTGACACTATCATTCAATAGCGGGTTGTAACAAACCATGTCAATAATTTACTCTGACAATGACCACAATTAACTTTTTAACAATTAATTTCAGACGATTCTCTGTGGAGACAATTTTAAGCAATGATAAGGGAACGAGTGCTCAAATGTTTTCAACTCTGACATCCAATCACACTAACATAATATGTTTCCTACTGACCTCAAATGGTATTTTACCAGGACCAAAATAACACACTTTTACCAATATCAACGCAAGATATTTTTAATAGATGGGGTAAAAGCCAATATGTTCCTTCCCAAATGTCTGGCAGATGAATCAACATCAATAAATGGAAACGTACTCTCTTATTATTACCTATCTGCATCTCTTGTATCATATGGCTTGGCAATAGTGTTACTTAATGACAGTATATTTTGCCAAGACACAAGTTCCTTTCGGAATGACACTAACGTTGCAACCATTATTACAGTGCCTGGATCTGGACCACAGTGGAGGCATACAAAGGCACTGGAATAATCGACTTCAAGCAGATCCAAAAAGCTGTACCATGCTGATTTAAAATCACCATAACTGAGTTTGTCCTGAATGTCATGTCCAGCATCTGTGTACATCTTACACAGGACAGTGTATTCTGTGAAGATTGTCGACCTTCACAAAATGAAATTAAAAATAAGTTTATGTATTCAATTAATTAGGAAAGATTTAAATAGTTTCATTTATTATAAAGATACAAGAGTTAAGCCCATAATTTTCCTTTCATCCAGCTTGCAATTTTTGCAATTCTTCAATTGAGATATGAAATGTAATTAAATTAAATATTCGCTAGCCAAAGTTCCAAGGTCATAACCCTATATATGCCTTGGTGGATCGGACATGTATATTGGTGCTTTGTCCTAGCAGCATCTATTTGATTTTATATAGATGCCTCCCTCAGAATTTAATGCCAAATAAGGAAAACCGTGGTGTTCATCAGCCGAAAATGTAGTGGGCAATTGATCTAAAAAGGGTACTTGCAAGTTTAACATTGACAGTATGACCCAAAGGGAAGACTATTTGTGCAAACATGGACAGGCACTGGAAAATTGTTTATTTATCAGCCCATGCAAGTTGTGTACTCTGTCTCAATTATGTAGGAACTTTTTAAAATTTTAACTCAATTTTGATTGGATGCAGTGGCTTAATGTCACATCCAATGAAATTTACAGACCCAACGCACATAAATATTTGCTCGGTATGCTAAGTGTTACATAGGACTATCATATAGGAACCTTGGTTAGCTCAGATGAATCCAAGTGTTACAACTATAATATTGGATAAATTTAAATGCAATTTTGTAATAATTGCAAATAATATAGAATATTGAGACAAATGCAATCAAAATGTTAACCCCTTCCAAAAAATACTGTTTAAACTGAATACTTGAAAAATATTTTTTGTTATTCATCTGTTTCAGAAATGACCATGGAATTTGTACAATGTATGGTACAAAGCATGAGCATGGTATGCCAACAATTAAAGATTATATCAACACGACCAAGAACAGAATTAGATAATAACAATAATATCCTAAGCATACACATGCTGTTCAATAGAGCAAAAGATGAAGAGAGCTTTTAAAAACTTTAATACAGTAACTTGACCTCATTAAGAAAGGTGCTGTGGCCGAAAAAACCCCCCAACCTAATTACAAGGAAAGAAAACCCAATAAAGTGAATCATTTAAAGTAATACTGAAACAATACCATATCCTTACTTTCCAGTTAAAAAACAATACATGAATCTTCTAAGGACTTCATGACACATTATGCATCTCCCCATATTTAGCAAACACTGCTCTAGGCCATCAAAATGAAAGTTTTCTCACATTCCATGCATGTTTTGGAGAAGACTGAAAATTAGATAACATATAACTATGTTACATTTCAGTAAATACAGAAGCCATTGGAGACGTGTAAAATTTTCATGTATTATTTACAGTAGTATTGGAATATATAACAGGATTAAGGACATATCAGTTGCTAATGATAATGCATTCTCAAATTTTACTATTAATGAAGTGTACTTATTATCTTTCCATATATCTGTACTCACATTTTATATTATATTACAAATGTTCTTAGAAAATTATAACTGTTGCAGATGACACACCATTCATTTTCTCGTTCAAAATCATAAGAATTTAATTTGTGTGTATGAGAAAGATTTGCTTTTTTTATCAAAACGGTTAAGAACTATTCTAGCTAACAGTTCTGAGTAACAGGCATATTAAAAGATTATGCTGTACTGACAGCAGCTAATTCAAGCACCCTGACTGCATTTAGAATTGAGGTAATTCAGGCATTGTCAAGCTGGCAAAAAAACCTGGAGACTAATCATGAGGAAGGAACAAAACCAAGGGTTAGGTGGGAAATCTGGTCATAGTTTTGTCTTCTAAATGTCCAATAAAGAAAATTAACTAAAAATTAAAGCAGAACAAAAGTAACTGATTATGCTTATTTCAACAGTGTAAAAGTAGGAAATCGATCCTCTCTCCTTAGCTCATGTTTTAAAGCATTTGGGACGTTTCTTCATACGAACCTTTAAAATAACATCATACGCACCCTTAATATACCTTAACCAGATTGAACTTGCACCTTAAAGTCAATCACAGCAGTACTTTTTGAAAGAGCAATAAAATGTTTAGCTTAACTATCACATGAAAGTACAAATAAAGTTCAATTTAGTATTTCAAGCCTACTTTTAGCATTTATTATCTGATGCACACCAAATATGTTGGCCTGTATATAGCTACTGGTTTCCTGCAGTCTACCAGATCAAACATCACACAGCTAGTTATCAGAAACCAAGATGACATATTCACCGTCATATACAAATCTCTCATTGAATGGTTTCTTATACTCAGCTTGCATTATTATTTGAGGAATGAAATGGTATTTTCCTCTTGGATAAACATTTGGGTTTATACGATAATGGACGTGTGCTCCCACTTGTCTTCATGAATGGAAGAAAATTTCTGAAGGTGTATGCATTTGACTTTCAAGGTGGCTCCATATGTCAAGCATTTCGTTTTTTTTTTAGACATCTATTACACCATGACAATGTTCTGTAATAACACATAACAGCCTCTTCCTTACGTCTATTATTTTCTATAAAAAAGAATAAAACATTTAAATTCATTGCATTTGAATATTCAACATTTTTTGCTTCATATCATTTTTGTCTTTGTTAAAAACATATTTGTTACCTACTTATCTGCATTGAGGAAGGGAAAATATTTTTATCACCCAAGGTTTATTGTACTTTTAAATTCAAGGTTTGTAACTGCCATACAATCAATTAAATTTGTTAATCAAATGAAAATAAAGAGTATCGTGTAAATATCCAAGTTATAAAAGAAACCAAATCATTATTTTCAGAGCTCTAAGTTAAATAAATTATGTTAAATTTTAAAAAAAAATTACTATCATGACCTGATTTTATTAAATATAATGTTGTCTTAAAGCCTTTAAGTTCAATATAGTCGATTCCCCATACATTATTTTAATGTGATATGTTTCTTTCATTATCTACC
This sequence comes from Potamilus streckersoni, assembly GCA_016746295.1. Lineage (NCBI taxonomy): Eukaryota > Metazoa > Mollusca > Bivalvia > Unionida > Unionidae > Potamilus > Potamilus streckersoni. The sequence goes on from JAEAOA010000207.1 coordinate 1,236,540, forward strand.
AATATTAACTTTCTATATTGCCTAGACGAGTTTATTGTTCAAAACATATTTCCCTTCACATACTTTTCAAAGATGTATCTTTTCAAATCTTATTGAGAGAAACACAATTATAGCCAACAATTTTAAGTGATGCACGTAATAACATTATGCTGAAGTTATACAAGTGATTACCAGACGAGAAATTCAGGTATTAGATGTCAATGTAAACCTACACTTTAAGGTGGGAGGGGGTGGAGTGGGGTTTGGCAGGTCATTTAAGACTTAACATGATTTTAACTTACATCTGCAGATGTATCACACTCATTTGAGTCTATTTCATTATCATCTGAAAAATGTGAAGTGACTTCAAAGCAATGCAATCATATTTATATTTTTCTGCATATTACCAGACAGTCCAACATGGAATGATTTGGCACGGTGGCAGACAGAAATATCTGAAAATTTAATATTAATAAAACTGAAAGTATTACAGCGAAGAATTTATAAGTGAAAATTCAAAAGTAAATAATCAAATAGTCAAGATAATGGGTTACCATATAATAAAACATTTACTGAATATGTAAGTAAAACAATGACATTATGCTAAATTATGAATCATTTACCACAAATTCCCAATGCTGGTGATTATCATATAATGGTCAATTTTGTTGGCTTTAAATTTTGGCTATTTTCTTAAAATCATGAGTTACATATTTGAATTGACAAACGTCATGAGTCTTGTTGATGTAATGTTAATGTATATCATCACTGACAAAAAACAAATTTAAAAGTTTCAAATTCTTACAGAAATCAGACTACCAGAAGTTATCATATCAGTTAGTTATTAATGCCAATATTATTCTCTTTTGACCCTTACAACTCGGGTTTCATAGTAATTTGCAATACTGGTTGGCACTTAGAATAAAATTTATTTACCTCTTGAAAGAGTTGGAAAAATCTGGTTTACTGCATCAAAGTGGTCTAAAATATTTGCCAACGTGCTAATGTGGATGCATCCAGGCATTCTCATCATAAAATCTGAAATAAAAAATGTGTGATTACATTAACAAGTGGACATAATTTGCTAGAATAATCCAAACCACTGAGCTGCTGAGTAACAATAATGGACTAAGCAGTTTAACCATGATCACTGAAGTGGGCAATAATAATAGAACAAAATCGGTTTGTAATCACATAAAATGGTAAATGCAATATTAGACGAAATATTTATAATTCAGAAACAACAAATAGTGTTGGACAAATTAAACATTTTTGATCAACAGCAGGAGAAGAAAATGTACCTTGTCCAAAACCAACAACTTTGCCAAGTATGAGTCATTATGTATGAGATAAAACTTGTACCAATAAGAAAAGACGAATGCAGAAACACCAATTAAATAACTATATTGGTACTTCACTGTTCCATGTCATGAACACTGACATCAGTAACGCACAAATCATTGACGCATATCAGGTTTCTCCAAAGCTGAACAAAAGTGACATAAGCCAATAACATTTTGATTGCAAAACTACAGTTCCTAGTGACACAGTGGACTTGACTTTGGTGTAGAACATTGTTTCCTATTAAGATGTGTTATTGTGTAAAATTACATGGAACTGCATGCATAACTCAAGAAATAGTTTAGACAGAAACTGAAAACAAAGGAAATAACAAGGACCATGTAATTGGCAAAGTTATTGCTATATCTCACTTTCTTGTGACATTGTCAGAACTGTAATATGCATCTTTAAAGTGGATGATTTGATTGATATTGCAGAGAAATCATTAGTTTTTTTTACCACTGTATGGTACATGCAGCCTATCTCCATAGCATTCTATCAATTCTGATCTAGTGACATCGCAGGTGCATTTATAAATCCAATTCATATCTTCATTGAAAGCAATTCCCCTTCTTGTTGTAAAAAGAAACTTTCCTGTCTATTAAAAAACAGACAGAAGATCATTGATAACAGTATAAACTTATATAAATGAATACATATAATGAATGGAATAACAAAAAAAAATCATATTGTAACAAATCATGAACATGATTTCTTGGTGTCATGTGTCTTAACGTTTATACTAAGATCAAAGCAGTGAGCAGTTAGTAAAGCTCTACAAGAAAGACATGGCATCAAATTTTTCCTTACAATATATATAGTAGGATCCTGAGAAAAAGGTTTAGTTGTATGCACATTGTGCATGCTGAAAGTAACCAAGACAAATTTGCTACAGCATGCAGGTATGATGCCTGTACATAAATAATCATTTAGTAGTGAACAATGTTCACAAAAATGTAGAACTATGATATACAAAGGACACAATATGTGACTAAACATTCATACAGTATTATATGTTTTGAATACATATATAATTGACAATGACAAAGTATCCTAGTTTCAAGTAGCATATCTATTACCAGCAAAACTATGATGATTCCAATTTATACATTCTTTTAGCAAGATGTCCATCAGAATCAAACTCTGACCCTAACGTAGAGACTCTTGAAGCAGGAACTTGGTGTATGTGCTAGGTTAAATAAATCTATAAAGACTTTTAAAATTTAGAGAAAAATTTACCTTAATGGCCACCCTATCTTTGTCAAAATCCTGCAACATAAATGTTTGGTAGGTCTTGTCGATCATGAAAAGACCATCAGACTCCTTTAAAAGATTACTATACGTTTCATCTGATGTAAGTAACCTCTCCGTCATGGACTCTTCCACCATTGTCTGCAATAGACATTCAATATAGAAAATAAAATAGAAGGAAATAAAGCAAAGAAAAAAATTGGGTAATAAAACGTAATACAAGTCATCTAACCCTTAACTTCATATAAGTGCCTTTTGACGTATCTACACGATTCACATACAGCGCCTTTTGACTACTCCACCTAATTCGCATACAGCGCCTTTTGACACCACTACACCATCAGCATTAGCACCTTTAGATACCTACCATAAGCATCTGCCATTTAAGCGGGTTTTTCGTAGCACCTTCCTCAGGTGAAACCCACTATTAGAATCTACATTCACTGGTGACAATTACCATTACGTCAGATCATGTGGTAGCTGTTTATGCAATATATCAAAATCTGCTACTTACAGTAACTGAGTCATATTCTCCATCCTCCAAAATAGAGGTCGCGGCTTTTGTTCAGCTACTTATTCGAATTTTCATGGTTTGAATCCCAATTACAAAAGCTTCAATAACTTAGATAATGACTGATATTGATGTATGCAGCAATTATTATTTTTTGATTATTATAAATTATTAAATTCAGATGATTTAGTGATGTAGATGCAGACCAGACAAAGAACTTGTAAATTTCAATAATGAGAAATCGCAGCTACGGTTGGTCATGCGGCTTCAATTACATAGTGGTGAATGAGTTCTCTCAAGATTTTAAGGTATATAAAAACATTTCCGTGAAAAATAAATATACAGCTAGAGTGCTACCTACTTATGTCTACATGGTCGGGCCTGAGGAAAATTTGACGACATAAGCGGATGTCGAGATAAGTCTTTGAATGGGGTGTCGGAAAAAAAGATACAAGTTAAACCACAGGAGACTGCAGTTTTATCAATAAAGCATGACGAATTTTCTGACATGAAATCACTTTCACGGTATTATAATATTATATTCTAATACCGTTAAGGTGATTTCATGTCAGAAATTTTGTGCTTTATTGATAAAACTGCAGACTCGTATGGTTAAACTCGCACAGAGGCTAGATGACAGTGATCCGTAATCATCATGAGCGCTTCAGACCACTCTGGCACTGTACATGAAGACAAAACCAGTAAAAGACACTTGTATATTGACAAATTACATTTTGGTTACCTTTTGTGTAATAATATCTACAATAAAATATTGAATCGGTCGCATCCTGATATGCAAAGCATTACGATATATAATGTCGACATTATCAAATATTTACATGCTTCAGGTACATGTACTTGTACTTAAATTGGCCTAGATTTTGGTCAGTCTGTTCCCATCTTTCTGAGGCTACCAAGGGGAATTGGCTGTTCACGAGAAAATGAAAACATGTTAACAAGTTGATTTAAACAGTGCTTGTATTTAGTTACAGAAGTCGTCGTAAAAAGTACATAAAATCAAACAAGTGATATGCGGCTGGTACGATTAATAAAGGCATAATATTGTATACATTGAGACGTACTAATGAGGTATTAAAAGAAAATGATTCTTACAACACAATATCGTAACAATGTCAGCTCAATACATTTAAAGATTTTCTGACATCTTTGCGAGATGCAACACCCCCCACTTTCTTTAACAGCCAGATATTTAGTTTATAGAGACTAAAATTAATCTTCGTTTACACTGCCGTTGGTAGCAATCATAAATAAAAATAAAGTTAAAAAGGAAACTTTCAAAGCACAATAAACCTGTTTTAATCACCGATCACTTTGGAAAATGCAAGAATCAGATTTGATTGCTTTTATTTAAGTCGCCGCGAGAGGCTAACTTTATAGGACCAAGTTTGTCAACATAAATGATAAGACAACAAAGGATTTGTTCAAGATGGGACCAAGGGATTCTGTCGACATAAACATTTTTTTTTTATCTTGACGTCGAAATAAGCATGAAATTTTGGTAGTAATATTTGACCAAGGGACCGGGACTTTGCTTTTTTGTCGAGATAGGCGGCTTGTCGACATACGTGATGTCGAAATAAGTGGTTAGGACTGTATAACAAAGGGATTGTACACTTAAACCTTTCTCATACATAATATATGTGTACCAAATATGTAAAATTGCTGTTAAAAACAAAACATAATACACTGCCTAAAAGTTAACAGGCAGGCCTATGTGTATGGACTTGAATATGTAACAGGTATTCTATTTATAGTGCACTGCACTTGGGAATTTTGCTGTATGTGCATCGAAGGGCTAAAACGCCACACACTCTATGAGGTAAAGGGCTATTGATATAATAGTAACCATTTACATCTTGAAGAGATTCTGCAAAGAAACATTGCACGCTGACAAGTTTCTAGTCCGAGTTCCCTCTGACCCATGATGCCCCATTTTTTATATTTGTTTCTTTATGCTGAGGTGTAGGGTCAGAGTCCACTCCATATAAAAAAGTTGGAATTCGCCAACATCATTTGGTGCTGGCATAGGGTTCTCGCCTACTATCAAGCCTAGTAAACTTAAATGACCTTACATTGACCTATACTTACATTAAATCGATAGGGAAATCATTATTTTCTCAGAAATTACAAGCATAACACCGATTTTGTTTTTGATCTGTTGTCAGAGACAAAACTACTGCGTTGATGAATTTTGACCTCGTCTCGTCACCATTTGCATTGCTAGTCACATGACTAACCAAATCTCGCAGCCGATATGCATAAACGTCACAGGTCAAAAAGTGTCGGTGAATTCCAACTTTTTGATAGAGAATGGGGTGTATGGTCAGAGTCCATTTCCTATAAAAAATTTGGAATTCGCTGACACTATTTGACTTGTGACGTTTGTACATATCAACCACAAGATTTGTTTAGTCATGTGACAAATTTTGTCCATCAAACATATATGCAGTTCACTAAGCAAGGCCAGTTTTATGATGACAAATTTTGTCAACAGAACAGATATACGATTTTGTTCGCAGAACAGGTGAATTTATTTTATGAAAATGGGGCTGTTATATTAATACAAATTCTGTCCAAAGGAACAAATGCAGATTTCATAATATTTACTTGACTTCAAATTTTGTAAACGAAACAGGATTACCTTTCACGATCTATGAATTTTTTTTTAAAAAAAATTCATCTTAACATAGATATATCATCCAGTTCTAAAGAAAATGAAAAAAAAACATGAATCGAATGTACATTGCATACGTGCATACTTTTCTTAAGAAACACGCTGAATAGAATTTTTTTTATCTAAATACAAATTTGACAAAATATTAAAAATGAAATTTCAATAAGCAGCGACTAATTTACTAATGAGCAGATATATCAATCGTACTGATACCTAATATTAGTGGAATTGTAAAGCAATTTCAACGATATAAGCACATTTTTAACTGCTTAATGAACTATGTAATAGTGTAAACATGTCTAGAATTTGATAAAATAACTATAAACAATCGTACCCTTTTGGAAGACGCCATTGTTGTTGTTACTAAATCTTGCGCATGCTCAGGTATAAGAAGTTAAAACGTCACTGTTCTATGCGTTCCGTTCTGGGATATTTTTTGTCTACTAATATACCTCGAGCGTGTGTGTACGTAGAACGTATGTGTTTTATTAGTAGAGATAATTGTACTTCATCTACTTTCTAAATAATTATTTTCCCTGGAGAACAACACTACTGGTTTGGACAAAGACATTGTTTTGAAAATCTTCTAAATTGGAACGGAACAATATAAACTGTGCGTCACTGTAAAAGTTCTGGGAATTTTGTGAAAGCCATCCTCATACGTCGTCATCCGCCATCTTGGACCGGAACTGAACGTCAGACTGTATCAATTTAGAATTGTTCACAGGACCTATGTGTTTTGTTCACAGGACCCATGTGTTTGTTTTCATATCTTTAGAACAAGCTTTAGATCTCTTTCGTAAATCGCATGTCTTGTTTCACATATTTACATTTTCTACATCTTTTCTAGGGAAAATAGTATTTTTGTCAAAATTTACAAAGCTTGTTTTCACTCTTTCATTGTATTACTCTGAACGAGCCGATATATATATATATATATATATATATATATATATATATATATATATATATATATATATATATGCAAGTTTTCATTTTATATGAGAAATAAACCTGACGGTCATAAACTGTATGGGAGTGAACTCTTCACAACCCATCACACATATGTACGCTCAAAAAGTTCTATAGTGATTCTTAATTTCGTGTACATTTCTTTCATATTTATTTCTTTGTGTTTCCTTTATTAATATTAAATGAAATGAAAACAAAAAGCTAATAGCTAACATTAATTTTGTTTTAAATAATGTGCATGCCAAAATTGAATTTGCAGTGTTCGCCAATTGCATCTATAAAGAGACCACGAATCGAGCCAGAAACATCAAAATAATGAAGGAACAAGAAGTAATGGAGCAATTTAACCCTAACTGCATTTCGTTGATATCGTTTCTGTCCATATTTCCCTGTTCCTACTGACTGTCACTGTCACTTTCAATAATTCTCCTATGTTTCTGCTGTGTTGACCCTGTTTGAAAAAGCGCTTGTTGCAAGAAGTTGACCCAGTTAGAGATCTCGTTCACATTTTGTAGGAGGTTCACAGCAAACATTTTCTACGATAATATTTGATCCGTAGAATGGGTTGCTGATGATCTGATTCTGTTGAATATTACACGTTTGGGAACTTGCTATACCACAATACTACAGTCTGTTACTTCGCAGTTTGAAATTTTTTGTGGGGGTGGGGATGACATTATCATTACTTGGGTGGCCAGTATGGCTCAGGTAATTTGAGTAAGTCTGTTGTTGTTTGTCAATTATATTGGAATATGTTTGTAGACTGTACATTGTTCTGTGGCCTGGCCTAAAAGTTGCATAATATCAGTTGGGGGGATGTTTGTGACTCTTAACTTCTGAATTAGGTACTTTCGGCTGCTCGTGTTTGCTAATTTCTTTCTTTCTGTAATATTTGCTTTTTCTTTCATTTGTTTTTCATGATGCATCCAAATTATTAATTCCAATGATTTGCTTCCTAAACCATTTTGAGTTGGTAGTGGAGATTGGCATAGTTTGTGTGCAATATAGAAATGATCTTCAGGCTGACAAAAGTCTGTTGGTCTTAGCTCTGCATACCGTGTGTAGATAGCAAGTGGATCTCTCTCTTTGTTGTTTATATTTTTATACATCTTATGATTAATATCCCTGATGTTCTTGACATTGTCTCCTGTTCTTGATTTTGTTTGCTTTTCATATAGTTCAAGATACTCCATTCAACACACATCTTTCTTTAGTGCGACATCTCACTATTTCAGATTGTAATGTTCAGTCACTCACCTCAGACCAAAATGCACATAATTGTTAAACCACAATGTGTTAACAATGACTTCCGGTGTTTCCATCCCCATTAGGTTTTGTTATACAAGACATTTATTTCTTTGTCTGTGATCGTTTGACTCCGATTGGGTTTATTTCCTTTTCCTTTAGATTTTAAATCTTTTTGCTTAGCACGAAGAACTTCCCTTGTTAATGCAAGATTTGGTTCATTTCTTCTCATGATTGTATCTGCATATTTCTTGATTTTAAGGTGGCGATCAATGGAGCTGATGATGCTTCTTAAGCTGTTCGTTTCCAACTCAGATACATCTTTTTCGTCGTGTTGCTGAAGAATATTTTTCTTGACTGATAGTAAAGATAGTTCTGTAGCATTTATGCGACCATTCCGACAATGCACGAAGGTCCTTCGACAAATACATGCACCAGGGCAACTCGTATTACAAAATATTTCTTCATCTCCAGCAGGACAATGTTTAAACCCATCACAAACTTAAGAAGGAGGAAGGTAAATGTTAGACTGGTTACATCTAAAATATCCAGGGCAGTCTCTTCCTCGAGATCCTGTTAGAAACAATGTGATTATATAAATAAGTACAATGATTGTATAGAAATAGCATGGGAAGTATACAAACTCCCAATAATAATTAGTTTTGCAAAGTGTTTCAACCAAACGTTTCCATAAACTGGTCTTGACATGTTGATATATTGAACAAAATGTCTAATTCACACGAAAGCCTGTTAAAATTGAAAACTATCAGAGACGAAAGTGTAGAAAACATTGCAATTATTTCCGATGTCATGAACAAAACTAAAACTAAAACAATATGCTTTAGGAATGATGTGTTGTAACCATAAGTAGTAAAAGTTAAATTTTCATAGTCATTCAACATTTACAACGAACGTATTTACCGTATATGCTCCCTTTAAATGGAGTCCAAATGCAACAAACATGGACCATCCTCTGCCGACGGGTCATGAACCTGCTGCTCTGGGTAAGTGCAGTTTGCAGTTTAACTCGACGTTTAAGTAAGTTTACACGGTACTCACTAATGTGTGAAACTGCTTCTACTGCTTCTGCTTCTTAAAAAATTAACACTAATAATTATAACATTGGCAATAAAAAACTAGAACAGTGATATTGCAATGACGATGCTAATGACAATAATAGTCATAAGGAGGTTTCTGATTAAGCGTATTGCTATATATTTATTCTAAGATTTAATATATACAAATAAAACTGCAGTTTTTACCACAGTCAGCTTCGTCTTCGCCATTTGGACACTGCTGCAAACCATCACAAATGAATCGCACTGCAAGACATACGATCCTGGGCATTTCACAATTTTTTCTGGACAAATGAACGTTTCTGCAAGAGATTTCGAGATTACGGGAATATGAAGGTACATTGTTTTCGTCGTTACAAATACATTTATGTAATGTTATGCACTCTACTGCAATGTTCGAGGAATTGAAATAAATATGTTTATAATTCTGGACCTTGAAATGTACCATTGGACATAAAAAAATCTTAAAACAAAGTGATGTAACTATATTAATTCACGTATAAAGTGTATGATATAAGATTATTTACAAATATTTATTGACTTTAATTAACGAAGATCAGTAGCAAGGACAAATCAATAAAAAATTGTATTAAAAATAATGCATATAAGCATATATACAATGACACTTAAGTAAGAATAGTTATGTATGTGAAGTATTTATAAATAATAAACTTCTCATTTAAAATCATGGACAACATTGGTTAGAAACAATGTTTAATCCATGGACCACAATTTTTAAAGCAACACAATCTTTGAAGCAATGTAAAAATGACTAACGTCTTACCACAAAGTTTGGTATGAGATATATCAGCACAACCTACTGGCGAACCAAAACGATCCTCGTCATAAAGACAGCGTGTTATGTTTAATACAGGGTGTCCAATGTCACACGGCGTTTTTCCGTCGTTTAAATCAATAGCTATATAGACAAAAGTTGGGAAATTATCAAGTGTCAGTGATGAAACGCATGCCCTCAGACCATTGTACAATGATAAAGGTCATGCAAACTGAATTTTCACTTCATTCAAAAATTACATCATTGACTAAATTATCATGATGTATCACTATTTATAGGTATTGGATACTTAGCGTGGGCTAAATGCAGCAGATTAGGCCAATAAGGCCTGATAAAATATATATATATATATAATTTAAATGTTATTAAGCAAGCTGCATGTACTGAAAAAAGAATATGTTCAAACATATAGGCAATTCCTTATGGAAGTTGAAAAAATAATTTTCCCTTACTAAATAGCCCAAATTGAACTTTATATAGAGCAAACCTCTATATAGTTGAATATTTAGCCATATGGATGAAAATATCAAATATTGCTATGATTATAGTAAAACCTAATAAAATGATGTTCATGCCGTACTTCCTTTCATTACAAATCAATGGTCCAACAGTTATTCTTTGCTGAATGTAAGTAGAGTTTATCAGAAAATTAATTGCAGCAAAGGGGTATTTAGTTTTGTCCTTAGTGCCCTGTGCAAGACCGCCATAAATAACGCGCTGATATCTTTTATCTAGATATTCTGAACGGGTCCTTCGATTTGTATCAAACGGAAATGACATCAATGATAAGCAGTTATTTTTCGGTTCGAACTCATTGGTAAATAACATCGTATCAATATCCATACATCTTTCTGGAAATACATATAAGGTTCATATTAAGAGTTAATAATGTCATAACTTGTTTGGTTTTTTGTCTCTTATGAAACATATATACGACGTAATACATTCAATAAGAAATTCTGCAAGATTAGAACAGTATTTTCATTGCAATGAGAAATACAAACATCAATATAAATAGGTAGGGATTTGCTCAAGGAAGAATAGCCCTAATATATTAATCTATGTAGACACTTCTGGGCTAATATTTAAATAATATCAAAATATACTTAATTTTTCAGATGGATCTTTACATACAAATAATGTCTGGTACGCATTGTGTAAAGAACCTTGCCTCATTTCATTGTTGTTTGTTATGTTGGTGGATCCTGTCCATTTTCTGCATATACATTCAGGATACAGGGACGTTCCTATTACATCTGCTATTTTCTGTCTTGGTTCCATACAGTCGACCCATATTGATTGTGTTCAAATCCTTCCCTTATTAATATTATATCGAAAAACGTCCGGTTCCGGAGTAGGGTAAGTAAGCTTGAAGTCGTATTGTCGATATCCATGTATTGCCAAGTATTTACGTGAAAGTATATATGTTTCCTTCACATAGTCTACGTCATACAGTGTAGTTTGCAAGACATTATCATCGAGATGATTGAAATTACATTCCACTGTAGGTAAAACAAAAAAAAAAACAAAAGGTCAAGGTATGAATCAAATATTGAAGAAAGCATACATTAATATTTGAGTTAGGGTTAGATTTATGGTTAGGGTAAAGGTTGGACAATTTTGTATCCATTTCAATAGACGCTCTAAACACTAACCGTCAATAACACCGGAAAAGGAAAACTGAATTCACAAAAATGACAATATTTGTGTGCATGCATAACAAAGGTATTCAAAAATTCAAGAATACATAGGATCAAAGGGTTAACGTCTGTCGAGCGAAAAACAGATCCCTGATCATTTACCCCCCTCTCTCTCTCTCTCTCTCTCTCTCTCTGTATATATATATATATATATATATATATATATATATATATATATATATATATATATATCGATATTTTGCTTAATTGCATAGGTCACGGGAATTTTAAATTAGTAATGTCTTATAATCTCGATGGAACATTATAAAAAATATATAATTAACATAATACTTTTCATATCATTATTCACTAAGAATCATTATAATATGACTATTATCACTTGTTCCCGGCTTCAGCGCTGATAAGTCCTTAACATTTTTTAAAATTTGTTCTAATATAAGGAACATAGAGGTGGAATAATTATGTTATTTGATTATTACAACGTCGAGGAAGCATGCAATCATGCCATTGCGACCAATTCAAGAATGCACAGGTTCATTCCACCAATATATACTCCTATTTGTGTGTTTTGCGTTATCAAAATTTCTTTATATATATATATATATATATATATATATATATATATATATATATATATATATATATATATATGTTCAAAATAGATTACCTTTCACTGGCGATGATGAATATTCAAACTTCACTGTGTAAACAACCATCACACGCTTTCCATTTTTCCACCAGTCATAACAGCTATTTGCTTCAATGTTACATTGTAGGACAGTCATAAAATCCATCACAGACCCTCTCACGGCTTACGTTGTTGTTGGGCTTAACGCCATTTTTCAGCACACGATAGGCTATTTATAATGGCCAGCATTAATGGTGGAGGAAGAAACCGGGAAATCACCGGAAAGAACCACCGACCCACGAGAAGCTACTGGCAAGCTTTCTCACATATCCACATTCGCAGAATCCTAGACTCGAACCAATGCAGACAGAGGTGAGATGGCAGTGATCCGTAACGGACAGAGCTTTAGGCCACTCGGGGCCCCTCTCACGGCTTATGCATACGAGATTTGCACACCTAAATGTTTCGATACCTTCTTCATAACAGGTTGCTACAATATTAAATGTTACGCCTTGTTTTCTATTTGAAACATGTGAATTCATCAACAGAGAAAGAATGTATAATGTAATCAAAAAGAATTCCTCGTATATATATATATATATATATATATATATATATATATATATATATATATATATATAGATGCAATAAACTGACGACGAACAGTACGAAACTAGTAACTAACTAGCCTAAGCGCTTTCGACTCTTAATGAGTCTTTTTCAAAGGCAAATACAAAACATAGTTACGACAAACAAATAAACACAAAAACGTTGCGTTTGTAAACCTCTACATTTCTATCTTCACATGTGTTAAAACTATAAATACAACCAGCTTGTGTAGACTAGTTGCGGAAACTGAAAACGTTGTATAATTCCCTAAAAGTCTACAAGCCAAAGCGACATCTATTTTTATTTTGTGTACATATGTAACGCAGATTATATCCCGGATATTTGGTTCTATACCGGTTATTCTTATAGTAAAAATTGAAGGATAAGAAGATTTAGAAAATGTTAAATTCTACTAGTGCATAGTTTTCATTTTCTAGTCTTCTTGGTTTAGACCGCTTGGTTTCAATGTTCTAAGGCGGCGTATCCAGTATGATTCCTTTTCCTTCCTGGTTTCGGAACTCCAGCTGTGGTTGTTGGCAATAGCGATAAGTATTATATCACTGAAAGTGTGGCCAGGGGAGGAGAAGTGTTCTGCGACCGGGCTTCTGTACAGCTTTTTTGTCATCCAATCAGATCTATGAAGGTTTATCCTTATGTGTAGCTTTTCAGTTTCTCCCACGTACTGAAGGCCACAGATCTTACATGTGATGAGATAAATCACATTCTCTGTTTTGCACGTTTTGTTTGGACCATGTATGTTTAGTTTTTCTTTAGTCACTGTGCTAGTGAATGTCTTGGTCTCTATCATATGTTGACAGGTTTTGCATCTTTTATCGCCACAGGGTCCAGATTGACTAGGTTGGTTTTGACTAGCGATTGTTGTTAGCTTGGCCCTGACTAGGATGTCCTTTAGGTTTTTTGGTCTCCGGTAAGCTACTACAGGTTTGTTCGGAAGTATTAGGTTTAGTATGTCTGACGATTGCACGGTTGGCCAGTGGTTTGCGATGATTTTACCTACTTTGGGATTGTCTGGGTGATAGGTCAGAATAAATGGTATCCTATCAACCTTTTCTTTCTGTCCATATCTGAGTAGGTCATCACGGTTTGTTTGTTTGGCCCTTTGGATTGCCTCCGCAATCAGGTCTTTGTCGTAGCCTCGGTAAATTAAATGTTTAGCCAGCTCTTCAGACCTTTCTATGAATCTTTCATCGTCGGAGCAAATTCTGTGTATCCTCAGTGCCTGGCTATATGGAATGTTCTTAATGCAGTGTTTTGGATGACAGCTGGTTGGGAGAAGATACTGGTGTTTGTCGGTTGGTTTCGAGTAGATGTCTGTGTGTAATTTGTTTTCCACCAGTCTGGTTGTTGTGTCCAGGAAAACATGGTTTGAGTTGGAAATTTCTGCCGTGAATTTTATTGAAGGATGGAAGTTGTTTGCCTTTGAAATGAAGTCATCCAGACTTTCTCTTCCATACTGCCACTTCATTTCTATATCATCGATAAAGCGTACCCACTGGTATGGTGTACGCTCAACCGATGCTAAGAGCTTTCCCTCAAGTTTTCCCATGAAAATGTTAGCATACGAAGGGGCCATTTTAGTACCCATTGCAGTTCCATTGATTTGTAGGTAGTTTTCTTCATTAAATTCAAAGTTGTTGAGTTTTAGGACAAGCTCCAGGAGTTGGATTAAGAAGTGTGTGGGTGGATTGTTTACAGTTCTTGTTTCCCATGCTTCGCTGCATGCCTGTAACCCTTCGTTGTGCGGTATGTTGGTGTACAAAGATGTGACGTCTAAGGAAGCAAGTAATGTATCTGGCAGTAATGGTTCACTAGCTTTGCTACGACAAAGACCTGATTGCGGAGGCAATCCAAAGGGCCAAACAAACAAACCGTGATGACCTACTCAGATATGGACAGAAAGAAAAGGTTGATAGGATACCATTTATTCTGACCTATCACCCAGACAATCCCAAAGTAGGTAAAATCATCGCAAACCACTGGCCAACCGTGCAATCGTCAGACATACTAAACCTAATACTTCCGAACAAACCTGTAGTAGCTTACCGGAGACCAAAAAACCTAAAGGACATCCTAGTCAGGGCCAAGCTAACAACAATCGCTAGTCAAAACCAACCTAGTCAATCTGGACCCTGTGGCGATAAAAGATGCAAAACCTGTCAACATATGATAGAGACCAAGACATTCACTAGCACAGTGACTAAAGAAAAACTAAACATACATGGTCCAAACAAAACGTGCAAAACAGAGAATGTGATTTATCTCATCACATGTAAGATCTGTGGCCTTCAGTACGTGGGAGAAACTGAAAAGCTACACATAAGGATAAACCTTCATAGATCTGATTGGATGACAAAAAAGCTGTACAGAAGCCCGGTCGCAGAACACTTCTCCTCCCCTGGCCAC
The DNA here is from genome assembly GCA_016746295.1 of Potamilus streckersoni. Taxonomy (NCBI): domain Eukaryota; kingdom Metazoa; phylum Mollusca; class Bivalvia; order Unionida; family Unionidae; genus Potamilus; species Potamilus streckersoni. The sequence continues at coordinate 1,251,728 of JAEAOA010000207.1, forward strand.
ACTTTCAGTGATATAATACTTATCGCTATTGCCAACAACCACAGCTGGAGTTCCGAAACCAGGAAGGAAAAGGAATCATACTGGATACGCCGCCTTAGAACATTGAAACCAAGCGGTCTAAACCAAGAAGACTAGAAAATGAAAACTATGCACTAGTAGAATTTAACATTTTCTAAATCTTCTTATCCTTCAATTTTTACTATAAGAATAACCGGTATAGAACCAAATATCCGGGATATAATCTGCGTTACATATGTACACAAAATAAAAATAGATGTCGCTTTGGCTTGTAGACTTTTAGGGAATTATACAACGTTTTCAGTTTCCGCAACTAGTCTACACAAGCTGGTTGTATTTATAGTTTTAACACATGTGAAGATAGAAATGTAGAGGTTTACAAACGCAACGTTTTTGTGTTTATTTGTTTGTCGTAACTATGTTTTGTATTTGCCTTTGAAAAAGACTCATTAAGAGTCGAAAGCGCTTAGGCTAGTTAGTTACTAGTTTCGTACTGTTCGTCGTCAGTTTATTGCATCTATTTTAATTAATCCCTGACAGACGTGATCCCTTGGTGGATCCAGTACGCTTGAGAGGGTTGTTATTCGCCATATGATTTGTATTCTTTATATATATATATATATATATATATATATATATATATATATATATATATATATATATATATATATATATATATAAAATCACCAATACTGCTTTAAAAATAAAAACCCCATGCTTTTTATTATAATGGGCTTGAACGCCAACAAGGGACAATGTAATTTTAGAAACTTCAGAAGGTTTAAAATGATGGGCCTGCATGGCGAAAAAGGATAATCTGATGTTAACTGAACTGTACTAACCAATATATTGAAAGAAATGTTCTAATTACATATATTATCAAACATTCTGATTAGACTGAACAGCAATCGTTCAATTACTGATAATACAGGGTATGAGTTATAAAAGGGATATAAAGGAAAATCTAAATATTCTATGATCAAAACTAACTTCCTTATCATACCAGTATAAAAAAGCAAAACCTTTATTACACTATGACTTCCATATCATCTGTTATTGATAATACTAACACTCCATACTACCCTTGTAATTCTTATAATAATTGACAAAAAAAAAAAACAAGGCACATGCATTGGCTAAGAGAAGAACCATAACATTCTTACATCATTTGCGAACACAATTACAGGTATGGTTAAATATTTAGCGAATTCATCTTAGATCATTGACAGTCCTAGAGTTACTCATATTTTCATTGACCGGTAGGAAGGTTGACCTGTAACGCTGTAGCAAGATTGTGGAAAACAAGCAATGCACTCGGTTCATATTTTGATATAGAGAAAGAACAATGTTCTGTCCAAATTTGAAAATTGCAGAACCAACAAAAATCCATTCTTGTAGAATTTATATTTGTTAACACAAACCAGACTCTGCTTTTCCACCTATCGTTTTACTTAATTTAAATTGTTTTGTCGTAGAGAGATATATAGAAAGAAAATTAATGTTTATTAATATCCAATCCTTAGCTTTGTTTAATCAGATTATTTCGATACACAAAGAACTTTGGATATAAATGCTGTAGTAGATTATATATTGACAAATAGCTTGAAACTAGCACAGCTTTAACTTAACTACATCATATATCCTGTGTTTGTACTTGATAAGGAACAAGATGTTCTGCTTGTTATATATAATGATAATTAGATGAAGACAACCGTGAAGTATTCAAACGAGTTTCGAACGATGTCATTTTCATACAGCAAGACTCTTGCCAGAACTCTACAATTGAGGACATGAAACTCTCCAGGAACATTCGATTCGTTTGTTTTATGATTATTTTGAATTCAGTTCATAGTACTGTAAGCTCCTCTTAAATTGTTATTTTATAACTATTTCTTTGCATCCAAATCGTTGTTTACTTATTTTAGGTTTCTTTAAAAAGCCATTTATACCTGTAATATACAGTAGAATTGATTTTGATACATTTCAGGAACCCCCATTATTGTTATTATTAATATTAGTAGTATTATTATAGGCAGTAGCAGGTATAGTAATAGTAGTAATAATAATAATAGTAGTAGTCGTAATTTTACTATTATTGAAAACAAAATACTTACCACATAGTTTTTCGTCTGAGTCATCGTAGCAATTGTGTCTGGCATCGCACAGTTCCTCTTTCAATATGCACTGTCCGTTGTTGCAACGAAATTCACCAAGACCACATTCCCTGTAGGCTAAATTAAAAACATTGACTCATGATACATAGTCGATAGAGCTGTCATATGTTATATGACTTTGATTTGCATGAGTCAATGTTGCTTATGTAGTAAATGGCTCAATATATGGTCAATAAATGGCTTGTTAATGTTTGCGAAAGGTGAAATACTATTATAAGTAACCAAGTGGTTTTTTTTCATTGCTCGATATATACATATCTTATTATCACAAAATATGTTCTGTAACATAACTCGAGTTTAAAAATGCATTGCCAAATTTATGACATGCACATGGCAGATATGCAGTTATTGGATAGCAAAATTTCCTCTAGACCTTCGATGGCAATGCTGAGTAAGAAATGTCAATATTTTGGTCTTAAATTACCTACAGGTACGTAACTAATGTTAATGACCAGAATCGTTACTTTTATATTCACAAAATATCTTCAGAAAGTTGACAGTTATAATGTTTTGAGACAGCACACGATCCACCAAGGTTCAATGGTTGAGTTAATATTCATATAACATTAACACGTGCATCGGATACATTTTAGACCGATACATGCTTTTGCTCTATATCAATATTACCACAAGATTCTTCTGAGCCATCTTTGCAATCTTTAATGTGGTCACAAAACTGGCCGGCGCTGACACTTTGTCCATCTGAACACTGGAAAGCTTCGTCGGGGCACGTGCGGTGGTCCTGTGCTAAAACAGTTGCGCGAAGAAAACCGAATGAATACAATTATTAATTTCTGCCGGCCCATACATTACTCATCTATAAATGACACTTTGATTACAATTATTAATTTCTGCCGGCCCATACATTACTCTTCTATAAATGACACTTTGATTATGTTCTGCTCTTGAAAGCCATGTCGGTTTCTTTTTACACGCACACATTTTTTTTTTATCTTAAAGAAATAAGTGAATGATTTTAGTGTATTCATTCAAAGTTTAGAAACCAAAAGAGATTAAATAGTTATACGCTGTTTACGAGTACCTATTTGCAAATTCAAATGTTTGCCATTTATTATTATTATTATTATTATTATTATTATTATTATTATTATTATTATCTTAATAGTAATTTTTAAATCCACATATCACAGATTTTCAAAGAATAAAATAATGCAGTCTGTAGGAAGATGTGCGCAGACATAAAGTGAGAAATGATGTCAAAATATTGTTAAAATACCCTGTTGTTCACAGCGTTTATATATTACATGATCATGCAACAATCTTATTTTAAGACAAGAAACATATGTTCTTTAGACAATGCACCCGCTAAGATTAAACTTGCCTGTTTTTGTGTGGCATTAATAATTAATTGTGCTCCTAATATATCCTAAGGTAATTTTGCATGTCCAGATCATCAAGTTCTTTAGTCCTTTCTACACACTTTCCACAGAATATGTTAGTATTTCGTTGTGAAATTGTCATTCAGTGAGCAAAGCTTTGATACACGGACTTGAAATCAAATATTCGATTATATTGATGAAAAGCTAAAACTTTGTAAATTTCAAAATTAATATATTGTTATATATGTGCACTGTTAGTGATAAATAGATTAGGTACATTTTGTATAATATACTTGTGTAATTACAAGCTATCTCATCACTTGTATCAGTGGCAATGGAGAGCAATAAATTCTCCGGATACACATTTCCATAAATGAGATAAATTCACGCCATTCTCCTTGCTGAGACGAACTTGTTGAATCAATCTTTCTAGCCCTTAATTTTAAAGAGAATTCAATTTAATCAGCATGACATATCAAAATGCAATGAGCTTATCTGAATAAAACATTTTATAATATTTGAAGAAATTGGTAGGGAAATGTGATTTCGTTAATCTCTAATGTCCGCGTTTATGTACGCTGTATTGACAAATGCCCGTTTGTACTTCCAGATCAAAGCAGCTTAGATTGAGTAAGAAGCCGGATAATCCAATAGCTTCTTTGGATGGTCTGTGTCCTCCATTATAAGTTACCTGGCGATCCAAATTAGGATTACGTGTTTGAAAGCATGGTCAAGAAAAGAGTAACGTCCTGACACCAGGCTAGTTTTCACTTTATTGGCTTGCCAGTCTAATCTGTGGAGATTCGTTCTAACATTCGGCGTTTCTCCAAGATATTGGCATCTGCGTACCTTTCATGTGATGAGGTAAATCACGTTTTCTGTGCTGCATGTTATAGTGCGGTAGTGAATATGAAGCTTTTCACCGATGGCTTTAGAATGTATTCCTTTCTTTCATGTGCTAGCTCGTCTTACATCGTTTGCTTTTACGAGACTTCGATATCCTGTCTATTATTTGTATTTGAAGGTGGCTTTAAATGTGCCATGGTTAGCATTTCAAAGTTTGAGGTATGCGAAATGTTACCTCAGGTTTGTGTGAAAAGATAAATTTAAGCGGTGTGCTTGACAAATGTGTGTTAATGTTGCTACCTGCTTGTGATTTCTCAATGCAAAACGTGAGGATAAAGGGTGTTCGTTCCAAGTTTCCATTGTATTTTCAAAAGTCATGACAGTTTGTTTGGTTCCACTATTATATCTTTTTTATAGCCTCTCTTTGTCAGATGTTAGGTCAGTTGTCTCACCTCCTATCAGAAGTTGTCTCAGATCAAGTTCTCGTGATCCTAAGTGATTGATAATAATAGATGTTTCCGGTGTAATGCTTTGGGTGGCAGCTGGATGGAAGAAGGTATTGATGTTTGCTAATTGGTTTGTTTGAAGTGTTCCTTATCCAGTATTGCTCTGTCTAAAGTATTTAAAGCAAGATTTCATTTTGCATGTTGTTTGAAAAGGACTTTGCATAGGTACCTGATCTCTTTGTGCTAACTACCTTTCCTAAATTTCAATGCTGGCCCTTTAGTGTCGCACATCATACTGAATGGTCTATTAATACCGGATGCACTTGAACTAAGTCAACTTGTAAATACATTCATAACAAGTACGTGGAGAGGAATGATTCTGCAAAAGCTTTTCTGTGTCGCCAACTTTTTTAAAAGCCTATTAGCCTCCGATTGTTCTCTAAATGTTCGGTTTTGTTTCCTATTTTTATTTGCTGTTTTATTGTAAAGTCTATATTTTAGATTGGAGCAGCTGGAAGTATAACTAGTCTTGGCTTATTCCAGATAACACACTAAAGAAACTGAAATGTCTTTCTGCTACCATTGATGCTATTATTATTTAATGTCTTTGCAAATTAGAGTACTAATATTTATCGTACTGTGTCTCAACTTGAAGATATACATACCATGTCATGACTAAAATTTTCATGTTTCAGGTTATTTCCCCTACACAAAAAATGTTTTGTTATTGGGAAAGCTCCAGCCTGCAAAACTATTTAAACACAATAAATGGGATACTTTTGAAGTTGAGCCCAACCCAATACTTTGATGCAATACATTGCCATCATTTATATATGTGTACGGACATGCCGCTTGAAACGAGCTTACATTCTTATTTCCTAGACATATCCCTTATTTAAAAAAATCTATTTACACCAAATTAACTATAGATACTGCGCATAAAATGTGTTACATGTATTAGTATTGCGACTTCAGAAATAGTTGTGTGCTTGTCCGTGAACGTTATAGAGATCGAGCACCGGTGACGCCGAAAGACTTCTTTTTCTAAATAAAGCAAGTGGAGCTAATAACATGATTTAAATTTGCATGTAAATTATCCACAGACTTTGAAAAATAAATGGGATAAACTAGCATGAAACGCGTTTTATTTTAGTGACGTTTCGGATGCATATAAATATTTTGAACAACATCCTCTTTGATTATCATCATTAAATTTGTTTACTTCGACACCGTTTCCTTACTTGCATCTGAATGTCCAGATGTAAACAACTCATAGCTACTCTCTCGTATGGCCTTGAAATTTACCCTGGTTTCCAGAAAATAAGATTGTTCCAATATTAACTTTCGTCAATATCTGCGGCAGCATCAATGTTGAATTGGCATTTCTTCAACTCGATAAATGATGTTGAAGTAGTTGGAGAAGTTGATGCTGCAGCGTGCACCATTTTTTGCCCACCATTTATAGAGTGATCAAAATTCTGAGCAAATTACGAAGGGTGATATTCAAGAAAATACATGAAATGGCCTATATCAATTAACCGCCAATAAATGCTGACCTGATCAGTGTTTTTTTTTTCTTCAGTTGTATTACTATGTTGTATCTGGTAGACACCTGGACGCAAGTTATTAATCAGTCTAACTATCGATATAAATTACCGTCGCTTGTACACTCCAACTTCTCCCCTTATGATCTTACCTGCGTTGTGATCATAACTTTTCGGAATCCTCAGAAGGTCATCTGCTACAAAACTCTTATTATCCATACCCTTTGACTTTTCAAAGAGTTGAGAACATTGTTACAGAACCCCATCGTATTCATGGACTTTGACCGTTCTAAGACTCGTGAACATTTAATTTTGTACATCTAAACACTTGTGTAGGTGATACACCCGTTCAGTATGATGAAATCGTCAAACTTGGCGTATTCGTATGACGATTTTGAATATTGCAATGCATCGTGGATACTAGTTCAACGTTCTGCTGCTAAAAAATTAACAATATCTAGTGTGCATATTTTTTAGTGTGCATGTTTTATGGGAAACTCAATTCTTTTCCTCTTTTCTCAAGATTAGGACTGAAAGTTCATGTCAGAAGTCTAGGTCTGTATAAAGTATAATATTATAGATACTTTATTAACCAAATAGTATTCTGCTATAAGGACTGAAGCTATGTCGACCGTCTCCTAATGAAGACCGAAGTCTATGTCAGAAATCAAGGTCCACAGAACTAACGGATGTAAAAATTATTATCTTCAGGAATTTTAACATTATATATATATATATATATATATATATATATATATATATATATATATATATATATATATATATATAATTGAGTAAACATCAGCACAATATGTGTTGGCAAAGAATTTACTTTGTGTTAATATTAAATTCATACGTTAAATATGTGGACATATTTTTATAATCAAACCCTGTTTTCATAAGTATGTCTTATTTGCATATCTATATTAATTTCATCATTAGATCATTATTTGATAACTGTAGCATCCTGAAAAAGTTATTATAAATGATGTTGATGTAGACCAAAATAAAAGGATTTGTATCACTAATATAGATATTGTGGAGTCAAGTCAGTTTATTAACTTAATGACATTGTTCGTACCATTTGTATATTTTAATTATATTGCCATTAAACCATACAATTTTGTGGGAAAAAAACTTGTTCCAGTAAAATCGACAAAGTTGTCTTAAAAAAATTCATTTAAAGTTTTAAGTTTCTGAAAAATTACATTATGCTTATAACGTTCGTTTCAGCACCATATGGTTTATAATTTATAATTTTTGATTTTTATATAAAACCTTTCGCAAATAGGTTAATATTCGTCAGACTTGAAATTAAAGAAAATATTCCATTATTCAATGTGATATAACAAAATAAATTTGAATGTGTACAATATCGAAGAAATTTGCATTATTTTGATCCCAGAGAGACAACCGCAGCAAAGCAATGAAAACTTAACAACAGTAGTATGCTTGAAGCATACAAAGAAAAAGCACAGCTTTTGCATATAATAATGATATGGATCAATATGTATTTAAAGGTACTTTAATGGAATATGTGTGTGTATGTGTGTGCGAGGCCAAGGTTTGTTCAGATAATCATTCCAAAGCCATTGATCTTCAGATGTTAATATTCAGCATAACTCTGAGAAGGTGTCATAGACTGGTAAGCATGGTGCCATGTAATAAAAAATGCATAGGGTGATATTCATGAAAAGAATACATGTTGTTACATATGCAATGTTGGAAGAACTAACAGCATAATATAGGCATGAAAATTACCATCATCCATGTTGAAATTTGAAGAATTTCATAAGACCAAGCTTGTACCTCTTAGGGGATGGTCGTACCACATTGGATTAAAATAAAATTCCTCGTTCAGTGCTTTATGTAAATCTCTGTATATCATAAATACACAAGAGATCCCAAAGATAAATAAAATAAATAAAATAAAACAAATAAAATTTGGATAATTATCACAATTCGTTTCCCGTTCGCATTTTTTTAAGATGAATTAACTTTTAATAACTTTTATGACGAAAATTTTAGTCTAATTAGAACATTCGAATATATTTAAGAACGTTGTGTTTAGTTGTTTTTTTTTAAAAAAAATGAATAGGTCATGGTAAGCTAGAAATGTAAGCAAAATACTCTAAGTTAACACCATGACAAATTAACACTACAGTAGATAACAATGTTCTCAGTCTTCAGCATGATGCTCCAAAACGCAACAGAAGACATTGATGACGAAGATGGCATCTGTATAGTAGTAAGGGAAAAGGCTGATTCTAGCTCAACGACTCCTATCCCACAGGTAAGCTCTGTAATACAGAGGTGACGAATTTGTTAGAACAGCGCATGCGTGGAATACGATTATTCTAAAGACGGCAAATGGGTTTTATAATCAGTCTACCACAAGTTTTTTTTTATCAGATAACAGGATGAAAATTAAATTGTGCATTAGAACGTTTCAGTTAACAAGACGGAAATTAAACTAGCATTAGAATGAAAATGATATTATCTTATACCTCGTGACTTATGATTAATGTTTCAACTGTTGATATTAAAAATATTTCATTATCACGATTATACATACTAAATTTTACTTTACCGCTCACACAGCGACGGGACTCAAACAAATCTTTTATTTCTGGTTTGTTCAGAGGATATATTTTGTCTATAAAATATACCTTTGACCGATCGAGATCAATTGTGAGTTTAGTATATTTTTGTTGGCTAATGGGACTGTGAAAGTTTTTAAATTCCGCTAGCAACTTTTGATACAATTGTTCGAGATAATTGAAATACTCGCTATTATCAGATCTGATGAGCGAAAGTTTTAGCTTGTCACGTGTTCCA